>JAUCNO010001365.1:33309-50498 GCA_032353835.1 Enteromius viviparus | reverse complement strand
GAGAACCAGGCTTAGTTGGGTCCAGTTCTCCTCTGGCCGGACGCCCAGCACCTAATTTCCAGTTTAATTTTAAACACGTAGGGCGCTATCTCAGTCTGTTTGGTCTTTGAGGGCGCTATCACTGTCATGTCCGCCCAGGAGGGCACAGTCACAGCCCGTTCGGCCCTGGAGAGTAGGGTCGCTGTCCGGTCGGCCCAGGAGGGCATTACTATGGACTGTTCGGGCCAGGAGGGCATTACTATGGACCATGGGGTCTAGGAGGACATTGACGCTGATGGTTCTGCCTCGGAGGGTACTACAGTCATCTGCTCCACCCTGGTGGGCTCTTGAATTGTCTGGTCGGCCCTGGAGGGCATGGTCGTGGTCTGGTCAGCCTAGGTGGGCTTCCCCGCCATCTGCACCACCCTGAAGGAGGACTGCGATGACACGGAAGGCGTTTCGGCCGACAGGCCTGTCCAAGTGGTCGTCAATGCTGTCTGCTCCTCCCTTGAGGCCACTTCCGCCGTCTGGTCTGCCCCGATGATCGTCTCCACAGCCTGCTCCGCCCTGGAAGGCTCTCAAACTGTCTGGTCAGTCCTGGAGGGCTAGGTCGCTGCCTGGAAGGCCCAGGTGGTCTTCTCCCCCATCGGCTCCACCATGGAGGACGTACGAACAGTCAGGTCGGTTCAGGAAAGCATCTCGGCAGTCTGATCAGTCCTGGAGGGCATCTCCTCCATCTGCTCCGCCCAGGTGGGCATCTCCGCCGTCCGCTCTGCCCTGGAGGACATCCCCTCCATCTGCTCCACCCAGGTGGGCATCTCTGCCGTCCGCTTCGGCCTGAAGAGCATCACCATCGCTCCTCTTAAAGACTTGTGTGCTGGTTGCCGCAGCTAGGGGAGGGGCTATGTCCCGCCATAGGCGTGTTCTGTGTATGGTTTTGTGCCATGTGCTCTATGTTTACATACCTGTCCCTCATGTCTCTGATTTGTTTGTGACTGTCCCCATCATTAGTGTTGATCATCTGCCAGCTGTCTTTCACAGGTGTATTGTCTTTAGTCTTTATTGGTCTGTGTATTTATGTCACTCCCAGTCTCAAGTTCTATGCCAGATGTTAACGTTTCATGTGTGTAGTTCAACTCTGCGTAGCTTGCATTGTATTCCTCATTTTGTTTTGGGTTATGTTCAATAAATGTTACGTTTGATTGGACTTCTGCCTCCTGAGTTCTCAGTGTTCGCAAGGAAGCACAAGTGCGAGCTTTACAAGCTCATTGTGACACTGTTTGGCGGTGGTTCAGATGACCTGAGAATATCACTGCTGAATTATCTCCAGCAACAATTTTGATCAAACAATTAAACATCTGTTGTCCATCCATCAATGCCAAAAACATCTCTTTAATCTGTTGTGTGAACTGAACCAAACTACTTCACTTCTTTATGTCGTACTCAAAAGTGTCTTGTTTCCTCAAGCAGCAAAAATCACACAAAAACAGGCACATGTCTGGACTACATAAACTAACCCATGAGCCTGGTGTCTGTCAGAAACTGCCCAGTTGACACTGAACCAATAAAACACACACACACAATCAAGAGATTCTTCACACATGAAGATATTTAAGTCAATTCACTAGCCTTAATATATCAAAACTTCATTTCTGACAGTAGCATGCATTGCTAAGAATATTGTCCTCTCCTAACAAACCAGGCATCAATGGAAAGCTATTTATTCAGCTCTCATTAATCTCAGTTTCTTATGACTGGTTTCGGGCTCCAGGGTCACATTTGCGTGACGGAAGATTTCCAATCAGTTAAAAGACCAGCGAAAGAGATCTGTCACGAGATGAAGGAGACGCGGGGAGGATATGCTGAATTAATCGATCGGTGCTTTTGAAACAGCAGGGAATGATCGGAAACGAAGGAGCGAGATAAACACTCTGCACACGGGAGAAAGAGAAATACACAGGATAAAATCTGACGGAGATCTGGAGCCGTCACAATAAATCACAGACACTCAATTCTGAGACGCAATTAAACACCAAACGAGCTCCAGCGACACAGCTGACCTACAAACCTCTCTCCAGAACAGAAACAACAGGATATTTTTTTTTACATTAGAAACAGGCGTGACTAAACTGGCTGCTGAATGGAGCTTTCCCAGCATGCAGCGGGGCAGATAAGCGAGTGAAGCAGAAGAAGAGCCCAGCGAGCGCAGGAGACGGCTGACTGCTGGAGAGGCTTCCAGGCGTTTAAAGAAGACCTTCATTAAGAGAACAAGCGCACAGTGTTCCAGAGCAGCAGACAGACGCCATGTTTCCAAACCTTCGCTTGGGAGAGTCGTTAAAGAGCTCTGAAACGAGCCACACGCTGAGAGACTGATGGGAACCAGCCGCACACACACAAATATTTGTTTCTTTTGAATTGTGGTGACACTCCATAGACCAAACTCTATTTGTGTAATATAATGTGTAACTTTTGTAATGGCAATTTTTGTAAGCTTCTTTAAATACATAAGTCCCCTTTCATTTAGAATGTATTTTTTGAATACAGAAACATAACATATATAGGAAATATATAAATATCTATTTATTTATTAATTGTATGCAAATGGACAAATGTCTAAAGATCTTCATCAGGGACTGTCCAGCAGAAAGTTGTCACACTAGTTAAACCGGGTTAAACACCGGTAGCTGCAGCTTCAGACGGAGACACTAAAGCTAATGCACAGGGACAGAAAGCAGGACTGGGACAGACAGCTGCAGCACACACACAGCTGCGAGAGTTTAGACTTGTTTGTTCCAAACATAATTGAGTCTCTATTGACACTAATGATGTTTACGCATATGCAATATATGCAAACGTATTCAACTGGCTGATTTTCATAACACTGTTATTATGAGATCAAAGGCTCCTCGTAAGAAACGGCTCTGGAGCAGAATACAAGCTCTTCAGCGCCTCGCTCGTCCAGAGATTGAGGCCGGCCGGACACTAAACACTGGAGCTGATCGTTAAAAGGCTCTCGTCCAAAATATTGCTATAAAATTAGAAGCAGACTATTCCCTAGAATATCATTATATTCTTAAACATTAAGATTTGTACTCATGAACATTACTAAAGTAGTCAAACCTGTTCAGCAGAGGGGGGTGCCAATACTTCTGGCAATATCATTTATCTCAACATCCTTTAATTTACTGCAAGAGCTCTATAAAATAACTCCATTCATAGGGTGTACTAGTCTGACTTTTAATTTAGATTGTTTTATGCAGGAACTCAGAATTTCTCAAGACGTCTTACATTTATGTCATTTTGCATCCATAGATAAGATAAGAAAGAACTTCACAATCTTCATCAGTTTACAGTCCACTAGCATGGAGGCTCTGTTTTGCTGCTGGGATGCTGGTCCTTCGCTGGTTTATTCCGGTCCTCTGCTGGTTAATGCTGGTTTTTTGCCGGCACGTGACCAGCTCAAACCAGCTTCCAAGCATCTAAACATACCTAACCAGCATATGCTGCTTTATTCAGCAGGGCATGTGTGTGTTTCTGCAGGCAAACAAAAAGAAAATCAGAAGCTTTCCTGTTGACAAATCCAGCTGAGCCTCTACACAGCGTCTAACAGGACGAGGGGATAATTGGAATCAATGTTCGGGATTATGAGGACAAATCTTGTGTTTGATATGGCAGTGGAGCGAGCGAATGCGATGTGATCAATAGCTGCGTCTGTGCTGGATCAATGTTCACAGCAGCTAAAACTACAGGAGCTAAATGTTTAATTGAGTCGCCGATGAGTCGATGAGATCGGACCGGACACCGCAGAGAAGAACCTGACCGGAGTGTGTGTGTGTGTGTACTTCAGATTCCGGAGGTGTGCTGTGTTTTTGCTGGTGTTTGAAGGTAATTCTTCTCCTGTCTTCATGTTTCTCGTGACACAGGTTAATTTCTGCAGTGTGACGAAGGTTAATCTCACATCCTGCCTCGTCTGTGGTCTTCAGTGTGTGTGTGTGTGTCCTCCAGGCTGTCAGGGAATGTAATTGTGCTGATGTTAATTGTGTTTGTTCATTAAGGGCTAATGGGCTCTTCAACAGATGTTTGCTGATGAGGATGTCGTGAAGTGTGTGCTGCTCGTCTGTTCTCGTGTGTGTCACGTATGAGCGGATCGTCACAGCTATACTGATCCATCCTCAGTTTCACAAACGAGACGCTGGCGACGGCGGGCGAGCGAATCACTCTGAAACACAGACAAACGCTCCTGTGTGTTCACAGAGACAGACCGGCGTTTGTGGCCAATTCTGCAGATTAAATGTGCTGTTGCTAATGAGCTTTAGGCAGTGAAGGATTCAGATATTGAAGAGCCATTACTGCTTCTCTACACACGTAATTGTAGAAAATCCACAACAGCTTTCAGTGATTTCACCCGCTCCAAATGCTTGCCTTCAGTAACAGACGATAAGAAGCAGGTTCTGTTTTCCTCAGAGATGTCTCTCACAATCAGCTTCAGGCTTTTTCCTTCAGTTATGTTATATACAGTACAGGCCAAAGGTTTGGACACACCTTCTCATTCAATGTGTTTTCTTGGTTTACATTGGTAGATTCTCACTGAAGGCATTAATACATGTGGAGTTATGTACTGAAAACATCTTTTATATTCTAGTTTCTTCAAAATAGCTACCCTTTGCTCTGATTACTGCTTTGCACACTCTTGGCGTTCTCTCGATGAGCTTCAAGAGGTATAGTCACCTGAAATGGTTTTCCAATAGTCTTGAAGGAGTTCCCAGAGGTGCTTAGCACTATCCTTCACTCTGCGGTTCAGCTCACCCCAAACCATCTCCATTGAGTTCAGGTCCGGTGACTGTGGAGGCCAGGTCATCTGCCGCAGCACTCCATCACTCTCCTTCTTGGTCAAATATACATGGGATAATTGGGGTCCTGTTGAAAAATAAATGATCGTCCGAATAAACGAAAACCGGATGGGATAGCATGTCGCTGCAGGATGCTGTGGTAGCCATGCTGGTTCAGTGTGCATTAAATTTTTAATAAATCTCCAAAAGTGTCACCAGCAAAACACCCTCACACCATCACACCTCCTCCATGCTTCACAGTGGGAACCAGGCATGTGGAATCCATCCGTTCACCTTTACTGCGTCTCACAAAGACACGGCGGTTGAAACCAAAGATCTCAAATTTGGACTCATCAGACCAAAGCACAGATTTCCACTGGTCTAATGTTTATTCCTTGTGTGTGGCCCAAACAAATCTCTTCTGCTTGTTGCCTCTCCTTAGCAGTGGTTTCCTGGCAGCTATTTTACCATCAATGAGCTGCTGTTAACATTTTCTGAGGCTGGTGACATAACTCCACATGTGTTCATTTATGGTTTTAATGCCTTCATTGGGAATCTAACAATGTAAATGGTCATGAAAATAAAGAAAACACATTGAATGACGAGGTGTGTCCAAACCTTTGGCCTGTACTGTATTTATAAATATATACCGAACCACAAATACTCGTCTTGCACTGGCTCAACTCACGCATTACATAGTAACGTTGGATAGTTTATGCGTGATGTATATGAAGTACTGACCCAGTGTTTACAAAGCGAACATGCATTTATAGTCGAACGCCCTTTACAAAAAAAAAGGTAAAATGATGATGTCAGATGACTTTGAAGTTGGAGGATAAAATGAGATAGAGTTTTTTAACCCTACTTTACCTTTTATAAGTGAAGTACATAGGCGAAGAACTGCTGTGCTGTGACCTTTCCAACATTACTATGTAATGCGTGAAGTCAGGGACATTCATTGCAGAGCTAGGGCAAGATGAGCATTTGTGGTAAAAAAAGCATATAAAGAGATAAGACCTATTGGTCTCCAAGTCTATGATATGGAATGTGTTCCACAAAAACTTTTTGACTGAAGAAGGAAAGACATGAACATCTAGGATATGACATGTGAGCGAGTAAATTATCAGAAAAATTTAATTCTTTTAAATTAACTAATCCTTTATAGTTACACTTTATTTCGATTATCTCTTCTCAAATACCCCAAAGGTTGGAATTTGACGTAGTTACAAAGTTATTCACAGTCAGCAGAATAAAATGCATCAAAATAAAGTGTTATAAAATTCCTTGTATTTTTTGCATTTAACCAACAAATTGTTCTCATTTCCCTTCAGACAACAATTATTCTAGTGGTGGACAATCAAAATCCAATCAAATAGTTGAGAAGGACAATAACAATAACAACAGCATTAACAATGAGTATGAGAATTATGACGAGCTGGTGGCCAAGTCTCTTCTCAACCTTGGTAAAATCGCAGAGGATGCCGCCTACCAGGCCATGACTGAGTCAGAGATGAACAGCAATTCTTCCAACAGTGCAGGTGAGGATGATGATGAGGATGAAGATGAAGGAAGCGAACAAGGAGGACATAAGGGAGAGTTGAGCGTCGATTTGGATAGCGATGTGGTACGCGAGACCGTGGACTCCTTGAAGCTTCTGGCCCAGGGACATGGAGCTGTGCTTCCAGACGAGGGATACGCAGACGCTGGGGATACTTGCTCTGCTGGCCACGCTAACGGACGGGGCCAGACGGAGGAGAGCGAGGAGGAAGTCTGTCTCAGTAGCTTGGAGTGTCTGCGCAACCAGTGCTTCGACTTGGCCCGGAAACTCAGTGAGACCCAACCGTCCGAGCGGTCCGCAATGGAGGACCAAGTGCACCACCATGTTGATCAGCAGCATCTGCAGCATCAGCAGCATCAACTTTCAATGCATCACATGCCCAGGTATGACAGCTGCCATATGGACCAGCACAGACCCCTTGAGAGGAACTACTCAGACATGGTCAATCTGATGAAATTGGAGGAGCAGCTCAGTCCTGCTTCAAGAGGCTACCCCTCTAGCTGCGCCCAAGATGGGGATGAGGACACTACGTCAGTGGCCTCCGAACGTTCAGATGAAGCTTTCGACATGACTAAAGGCAACCTGTCGCTGCTGGAAAAGGCCATTGCTCTGGAATCCGAGCGTGCCAAGGTTATGCGAGACAGAATGGCATCAGAACAGATGGTGGCTCGAAGGGACAATCAGCGCCTTCATGGAGAGCACAGCCCAAGGCAGAGCAGCAGTGCAGAAGAACGCAAGGCCCGACTCCATCATGATGGCGCAAAAAGAGCATATTACCCTAAAGGTAAAAATAAAACTTCTAATGAGATTTTGCATTTCGGCAGAGATTTCAGTAAAATGTTCCCCTTCATTATACAGAATATGTAAGCCATATTCTGCCACTGAGGACACAAATATAAAAGGTTATTTTGGTAATTTCTCACAATTGTTAGATATAAAGTCACAACTGTAAGATAAAAGAACAGAATGTCTTTATTTTATTCCTTTATTTTTGGTAAATGTGACTTTATGTAATATTAAATTTCATAATTGTGACTTTATTTCTCTTAATTGTGACACTATATCTCACAGTTTGACTTTATTTCTCACAATATGGCTTCATATCTCACAAATGCAACTTCTTTTTTCCTAATTGTGATATTATATCTTACAAAGTGACTTTTTTCTCACAAATGGGACTATATATTCCGGTTTGACGTTTTATTTCTTATTCTGAAAGATTTTCTCACAGCTACCAGTTTTATTTTTTACTCTTTGTCATACTTCTGATATATATAGTCAGTTCTACCCTAAGTACTTCTTTATTTTTGGTAGTTGTGATTTTACATCTCACAATTTCTGGCATTATATCTGACACTTACTGCTTTATTAATTCTGCTTGTGTTTTTTTTTATTTTTTTGCAGTAAAAATCACAATTTGAACCACTTTAATATATTCCAGTGTGATTTTATTCGTTTCTTATTTTAAACATTTTGCTAAGTTTTATTTTTTTCTCTGTGGTGGAATCAAGTTTCCATAAAGAAGCATACTTACACAAAGAGAGATCTTTTGAATATGAATATCATTTTCTCGTATTGAAAGCTGTTGCGGCATTTGTTCCCCGGTGTCTTCGGTCACTTAACATTCCGTCACACATTGCACCGATGACATTGATAACTATGGGGTCACTTTGGTGAGATGGAAACATTTTTGGGGCTTGTTTTAAATACTCAGGTCACCCTGGTAGCAACTTCTATAATGACAACAGCTTATGCTGCTAAAATAGGCTGACATGGTAACATCAGAGACTTACCTTGTCAGGCATGAGTAATGGCAATCTGCACGGCCCGTTAAGAAAGCAAATCTCATCCCTTGGATCCCATACATGGTTTATTACCTCAAATCCTTCCCAATCCACACCCACTACTTTTGGGAATGAGCCATCTCCTCTGATATATCCAGATATTAGCAATCAGAAACTACAGAAGCATATCAATATCACATTTAACAAATGTACGTTACAGTGCTAAGGATCCTCAGATCACCTCTGGTTACCCAACCTAACATCTCCTCCTATCCGGTACTTTAAAAGGTTCATCATTTGTCTCTGCTCAGATGGAACTGCTTTGTATGTTTCATTTCCTTCCATTTGCTCAATTTGCACTATGTTTTCCATTAAAGAGAGCATTTCTGCGCTTCCTATTGTAGAAGAGTTTGCTGTTGTTTTTAGTGCACGACCACAGCAAGTCAGAGGGTCGTGTAATTATAGAATTACACCATAATTTCACACCTCGTCTCCAGAAACTATTCTTGGCGCTAATTATTGGAGCATCGTTATTAAACATGTTGAGTGATCTCACTGTTCTGACTGACGGGAAGCATTATTATTGCATGCGTGTGGAGTAATACAGCAGTTATTTTTGGCTAATAAATGAGGAAAAATATTACAAATGTGTGCACTTAGCTAAACCGGATTGAACAAGAGAGAATGCATGTACTGATAAATTCATCCACGGTTTTAGAAGAAACTGCTGTTTGCTGATGATCACTTTCTGGTTTCGTGGTAGAAGCTATGCGTGCCATGTACCAAAACCATTAAAAGCTAAACATATTTTTCTTGTGGGTTTTCATTTGCAAGATAAAATTGGGGAACAGTTCTAGTGTAAACGTTACTTTAACTGCAGGAATCTGAAATGGTTGCATGTATTTAATATCAATAGCACACATTAACACAGTAACTTGGAGTAAAATGTCTTTGTAGAAGAAAATAGCATCATTGATCCATTTATATGTATATTCTTTCTCAGTGCTTACAGTAGTTCATCAGCTTTCGAATGGTGGAGATTGTTACAATAATCACCCATAGATATATACAAATATTGGAAGTGCTATTATATTATATTACTCATTAGCTCCCATTATATCTGCAATTGTCACTATTTAAAAAAATTATTAACTAAAAAATTTTTTGTTAATTGATTGATTGATTGATTGATTGATTGATTGATTAAAACAATGAATTTGAGTAAATTATTCCTTATGGATTTACATTTTAATGAGAATATATATATATTAAAACATGTTCTATACCAGGGAATAAATAGACAAATTATTTAAATTAATAATGTAAATCTAATATTTTTATTTTCCGACTGATAAAATTTCTCTGTGCAGTAACTGTAAATTTTTTCTGAATGACAGTCTCAGCCACAGGTCTCATTCAAGTTATATCCTTTATCCAGTGTCCAATTTCAAAGCAAACAGACAGTGTTTGAAAATAGCCATAACCGGAGCATAAATGTTATCACAAAGAATCCAGCAGGTTAATGGGATTTGCTTACTGTGCCTGTAACAGGATATGCCAATAACTGTCTTTGCTTACAGACTCAAGGGGAGAGAAAAAAGAAAGCAAGTGTCCAACCCCTGGTTGCGACGGCACGGGGCACGTCACAGGACTCTACCCTCACCATCGAAGCTTGTCGGGCTGCCCTCACAAAGACCGTGTGCCACCAGAAAGTAAGCCGAATACATTTGCACACTGGTTTGCTATGTGCTGTTTATGCTGTGTGCATGTTTCACCTCTCTTTTCTGTAATGCATTTGAGTGCATTTCCTCCTCCACCCATAGCGGTGGCGCACTTTCTCATACGACCAAGCTCTGCTTGTCTGGATGTGTTGATTGGTGCTTATGAATAATTTTAGCCTGTTTCTCAATATGGCTGCCCTGATCTCTGAGACCCAAAGCAGCTTTTTCATCACTACCTCCAGTCACACCTCTAATTGGATGAGGATCATGTCACAGGCGGGTTCTGATGAGTCAGTTTACTGCAGGCCCAGAGACGTAGCGCTGCAGGATGTGTCATAGACAACCTAATGGCTAGACTCCTTTAATTCACCCAAAATAAATCCGTTTTTATTGAAGAGAGCTTTCTTTCTTCGTACGCCAATGCTTTCACACAACGTGCATGCCATTAACACATTGCATGCCTAGAATCTTCTTTCACCATATGGTGTGGCCGTGATTAACTTTATGATTAACTGATTTCAGCTGGAACGTTTCTTAGGAGCATGTGCATGCTGTTGTCACTGAGCCCGTTCAGCTTAATAGAACACAAGGCTTTCATACTCACTCTGGATCCTCCTAACCTTCTCTCGCCCTCTCCTCTCTGTTTGTCCAAGTTCTTGCAATGTATGAGAATGTTCTAAAGTGCCCCACGCCTGGCTGCTCGGGACGCGGCCATGTAAATAGCAACAGGAACTCCCACCGCAGGTGAGTGGCTGGAAGGGACGTGGAGAGAAGAAACTGGCGCCACTGTGGGGACTGATGTTCCTGTCTTTTTACACACTTATATAGGGAATAGGACAAATACCTAGTTTTAGATGGAGCTTTGCTTTCAGGAAGGAGAAGAGGGACTGATTTGTTTGTGTTGTGCTGAGCTCGGTTGGATCGTAGAAACACCAGGCTCAAATATTTTATGTGCGCACTGGCACCTTTGACATGCAGACCGGAGATTCAGGATTCTATTCCCAAAAGGAACAACTTTTGATACCTTTAAAAATGCATAAATAAGATAATATATAAAATATTTTTTTCTTAAATGTTTTTTTTTTATTTTATTTCAAAATAATTATATAGTTATAAAGTTACTTTAATTATATTTTGTTAATATTAATATTTATTGATTACTATACATATATATATACATATATATATATACACAAAAACACACACACACACACTATATACTGTAAGTGTGTGTACAAAGTGTGTGTGTGTGTATATATATACAGTATATTAGTGCTGTCAATTGATTAATCGTGATTAATCACATCCACAATAAAAAATTTGGTTTACATAATGTGTGTGTACTGTGCATAATAAGTGTGTATATATAAATGCAAAGACATGCATGTATTTAAATAAAAATGCTACGTTTAGATATTAAAAGTATTTATATAATAATATATAAATGTATAAACATGTAAATATTCTTAAAATACATACTATGTATGAGTGCTTTCATATATACATTATAAATATACACAATACACATACATATATAATATATAAATAATTAATACAGATTTATATTTAACAGTTATATAAGTAAATGTTATATTATTATTATTATTATTTCTATTATGTATAATAAATACCTTTTTTTTCTGAGAATTTGTTCTCTGCAAATTGAGATTTCTTTAAGAATGGGAGTTCCACATATACAGACATATACAGACTTACACTAAGATGTGCTTCCATGTGCATATTGCTGTACATTCAGACAGATGCAGTCTCCACCCGAAGTTGCTGCAGGCCATGTTATATGGAACAGCTCCTATGGGACAAGCACACACACACTATTAGAAGGGTTGAGCTGAAGAAAACAAAATGTATAATAGGGGAATATAACAAATTTCACAGTATATATAGTTTGTCTACACAATCCTCATTGCATGGTTGTCATGGCAACTCAGTATAGTGACAGCCGTCCTTCTGTCTTGTCAGTCACTCACTTTTTTTTTAAATGCACTTGTACTTGTACTGCTTCAAGTGTTTCTGAAATTGCAGAGCGTGAGGGGTTTTTTATGTTTGCATTTTTGTCTTGTGTTGGTTAATTTATTTATTAATTTTGAGAATGACTGAATGGTTTCCATGTAACCAGAAAACACTATGAAAATTGCAGACGATAAGAAGACAGTTCCCAGCTATACAAAGGATTACATAGAAAGAGAGAGATAGAAAGCAACAGAAAAGTGAGAGAAATTAAACACAAATGAGGGATAAACACACGGAGAGGAAGACTAAGTAATGAGAGGAAGAAACAACGAGGGAGAAAGAGAGAAAGGAGAAAAAAAGGAGAGCAAGGGAGCGTAGCTGGATGTTCTGAAGCTCAGTTTGCTGTAGTGTGTCTCTCTGAAATGACTGCGGTATCTCACTGTGAGCTTTCTGAAGCCAGCCAGCCAGAAATGCCCAGCAGATATCTGCAAAGCTCTGCCTTCATACTATAGAACTAGGCCACATGAAATGCATAATTCATACATAAATATCCCCATGTAACACACACGCGCATACCAGGATTTTGCAAACACGTTGGAAGTCTGTATTGAGACTATTCTCTCTGACAGACTTGTCTCCATATGCTGGTATTATACATTCCCTCATATCTCACTTTGTTCTTCAACTTCTGCTATCTGCTAGGGCATGTGTGTGTGTTTGGGAGTGTGTTTGTGTGTGTGCCCTTACATGCTGCTTGTAACGTAATGTTAACACTTCATAAATTGCTCTGCTGCTGTTGCAGTCTCTCGGGATGTCCCATAGCCGCCGCCGAGAAGATGGCAAAGGTTCAGGAGAAACATCACTCCTGCGACAGCTCCAAGTCCAACCAGGCGTCAGACCGTGTTCTCAGGTACTTTGTGATCCTTCGTGCCATATGTTAAGTAAAGAGTTTTCTTTGAAACAGTACATTAATCCTATTCATATTTATATATATATTTATACTGCTTTTCATAAAACAGACTGCATTGCCATTTAAAAAAAAAAATAAGGACCTTGATTATTATTTATTCTTATCATATTTTAAAAACAACTTTCCTTTTTCACCGATGCATTTTAAGCTATTGTTAATCAGCAGACAAATAGCTATTTAACATTTAGTTTTAAGTTGATATATATTACAAAATTACAATAGTATAATTACAATATTTTATAATGGAATAATATGAAATAAATTATTTTATTATAATAAAGTGTATATTTATGTACTGTATATTTGTGTGTGTGTGTGTGTGTGTTTAGCTTTAGCAACTAAAAACATTACTAATGTATCTCAGGCTATTGTTAATCAAGAGACAAATAGCTATTTAACATTTAGTTTTCATTTGATATATTTCATAATAACAATAACAAATATTTTTCATAATGCAATATTATATATGTATATTATTTCTTATAATATATTGTGTGTATACTGTATGTATAACAGAGTTATATGTACTGTATATGTATAACTGAGCAATGATTCATCAATCATGATTTATCCAAAATTAAAGTTTTAGTGTAAATAATATATGTGTGTGTGTACTAAATATTTAAGAAAAAAATTTTGGTCATATATTACAAATATTTATGTTATTATTATATATAAATTATATGCATGTTCATAATTCAATTCATAATGCAATAATATCTAATATACATTTTTTATTTCATATATTTTGTAACTATAATATAATGTGTGGATTTGTATATATTTGAGTATTTAAAAATATTACATAATTGAAATATTTAAACTAAATATTTTAGATTTTTAGGGGAACTCTTTACGATGAAACCAGATTATTAAAATATTGTTAAATGACAAATATAAAACGGATTGAGAACTGCATGTGATTCATCTTGACTACTCTGATACCCAACCTTGATTTCCTGTCTTTTTCAGACCCATGTGCTTCGTAAAACAGCTGGAGATCCCACAGTATGGGTACAAAAATAACGTTCCAACCACTACTCCACGATCCAACCTGGCCAAGGAGCTGGAGAAGTACTCCAAAGCCAGCTTCGACTACAGCAGCAGTTATGACAACCAGGCTCATGCCTACGGCAAGAGGTCCCTGACCCCGAAGCACCACGGCCGAGACACCTCACCCAAAGGATATGATGGCAAGCTAGTCTTTGTTATTCTTTTCCTCTGTCATTAAAGCTGGTAAGGTATGAAGTCAGAATGGATAAACTGGTCTTTCTCTAGGGCATCAGATGGAAATAAGATTAGAATTAGTTCTGTACTGCCAGACTACCTTGCTGCATTTTCCATTAAAAAAGAATTTCTTTTCTATTTTCTATTTTGAAGTGAAGGCCTTCTCTTAATAAAAGGTTTAGCTTGAATTTTCTGAGTTCACTGCTCCTTTATTGGAAATACTACTCCACTTATTGGCTTCTGAAATGATTAATAACCTAGGTACACAATCCCAATGTGGGGATTTCCTATTTGCATGCAGCTCCTTTAATTGAATTACGGCTGAATAGGTATCTTTGACCACCATAATACATATGTGTCAAGAATGTATAGATTATACACATATCCTATAAAATGATATTCTCTTTTTCTCTTGGTATGTATGTGCATATAATGTTGCAAGATGTTCTCTTATCAATTAAAAATAAAAAATAAAAGCAGTTATGTAGGTGTTAACCTTTTCATTACTGGTCCACAAGTGAGAAAAACAGACAGATGTTTGAATGACGTCAGATTTAAAAACCTAACGTCTAGATGTTTGTGAGTTTTTCTCAAACCTTATGTATCTTCGTAATTTTTGGAGGCTTTTGTGTTTGGTAATGTACAGTGTTGTAGCTCGCAACTGCAGCCCTGGTCTTGATAAATGAGCGCACTTACATTTGTGAAGGAATCAAATTAACTGGAACGATTTTGTTCAAAATGGTAGCAGTTGATTTCACGCCCAAGCCAGAAATTGTAGAGATTTCCTGTCAACAGAATTCGGCGGGATATTTTGGTACGGTTTCATTAGCTGTGCTTAAAATAACTCATTTTCATTATAACTCATGGTTATTACATCAGGACAGTCTTGATTGCCCATAAGGAGCATTACAGCATGCCCTGCAGTGATAATATAGACAATGTTATTGAAATCAGAACACATACCACATCTCAGAAATTAAAGAGCATTCTTGCAAGTGATGTTACTTGCCTGTATGCTTTATCAAAGAAATGTAGTTTTTGATAAATGAGACAAATGAAGAATATTAAGCTTGGAAAAAAATTAATGAGAATAAGATTTAATTAATGTTAGGAATTAACTGCACTTCATTTAGACTCAGTTGGCAACATCAATTAGTTACACCCAGTTTAGTTGTAATGACAGCATTGCCATTTGTCTCTATGCAATATTAGATGAAAAATAAGATCAAATGGGAGAGTAGAATAAATCTTGAATAAGTGGTTATAACTGCATTTTGCAGCTGATTTGTCGCCTTCCAGACTTGAAGGATAATAACATCTCCTTTAGTCAATACTAGGTTTTTTTTTTTCTCAGATATTGGATGCAGACGAGAGTTTCTCTATGAACATGGATTTATAGAAAAAAAGAAATGCTGTATAAATGCTTCCCATACAGGTCTTAGATTTCATGTTAACAATGCGTAGCCCTCTGCTTGAAACCTAGATACACTGTTAAACCATTTCTCCCGTCTCCTCCACTCGCTCTCTCTCTCTCGCTCTCTCTTTCTCGCTCTCTCTCACACTCAATTTCTCACAGCATTCATCATGAAACATCAGATCATCTAATAACTGTGTATGTGTGTATCTATGTTTCTGTCTGTGTGTATCTCTGTCTGTCTATCTATCACTCTTTCGTTCTATTATTTTATCTATCTACAGTATCTGTCATTATTTCATTCAATCTTTCTGTATATGTAGTTTAATGTTTTTATTTATGTAAAACTTCTATCTATCTGTCTGTCTGTGTATCATTCTGTCATTCTATATATCTATATTTTCCTGATTCTATTTATCTGTCTGTCTGTCGATCATCTATCATTTTGTCTATTTATCCTTTTTTCTATCTGTCTGCCTTTCTATTCCCCCATCCATCCATTCTACTATCCAGTTTATAGTGGCCGTCTGACCCGGTGTATGTGTTTGTGTGCAGCCAAGCGCTACTGTAAGACCTCAAGCCCGGCCAGCAGCACCACGAGCAGCTACGCTCCCAGCAGCAGCAGCAGTCTCAGCTGTGGAGGAGGAGGAGGAGGGGGAGGAGGAGGGGGAGGAGGAAGCAGCGCCAGCAGTACCTGCAGCAAGAGCAGCTTTGACTACACGCACGACATGGAAGCCGCCCACATGGCTGCCACCGCCATCCTCAACCTGTCCACGCGCTGCAGAGAGATGCCCCAGAGCCTCACCGGGAAAGGCCCAGAGCTCCTGGCACAGGTGAGGGTCCACAACTTTTTTCTGCCAGATCCTCTCTCATCCTCACCCACTTGTACTGCTAATATTGTATTTTGCTATCTCACTTAGTATTTCTTAGTTTCTCTGCACTGCCTTCTTGTATGCGAAGGTATTGCACCGAAATGAGGGCATGCAGGTTTAGAGTCATTCGGGGCAAACCCCTGGTCCTGTCCTCTGGGTTTTCGAGCTCATTTGCACAGGGTGCGATTTCACACAGTGAATGGCAGCAGCACCTCTGAGAGCTCTCCGCTAGACTCATGGTCATCATATAAGCCTAATGGTCTGAATGAGCCACGGTTGCTTTAGTGACACATTGATTTCAGACATAATCTGTATGGTGATAATGAGAGTGCAGAGCTGGAGAAGACCAGAGGAAGCTGGCAGCTGCAGGAACACTGGGGTAGTGGTGCCCCTACCCTCTCTCACTGAGACAAGTAGAATTAATGTCGATTTCAGCTGTGGTCCAGGCCAAGCCAGCTCTTACAGCATCCCTCTGGGTACATAGGAAAGACAATGACCTCTCTTTAAGGACAGTGAGGCAGCAGGCTAGAGGGAGTGGGGATGGGAATGAGATAGAGAGAGAGAGAAAGAGAGAGAGAGGGAAAGAGGTAGTGAGGAGCTGCAGGGTTCTATATATTCACTAATAAGCAGCTGTGCATGGAGATGTAGGGCAGCACAAAGAACAAGCTCACACTCTTCTTTCAGATCTTTTCTCCTCTCATCCTTTCCCACATTGAAAAAACTGAGGTGGTTGTAGAGTTTTAGAAATTATAAATATATTTACTGAACGTAAAATTTTGTCACAATTTTACGGTGGCCGAGAGAGCTCAACGCGCTGCAATTAAAAAATAACGCATGCAAACAGAAAAAAATGGCTGCATCTTT
>JAUCNO010001362.1:119370-149984 GCA_032353835.1 Enteromius viviparus | reverse complement strand
AGCCAATCAATGGATGGGGATTATTGGGAGGCCATGATAGACAAGGGCCAGTGGGAATTTGGCCAGGACACCGGGGTCACACCCCTACTCTTTACGATGAGTGTCATGGGATTTTTAATGACCACAGTGACCTCAGTTTAACGTCTCATCTGAAAGACGCTGCTAATCCTACGTTCCCACAAACGCTTGGCTGGACTGGGCCTGCAGCCAGACAGTAGATCCAAACCACACAAATGTTTCATCACTGGAGCATAAGGCTAGAACATTTTCCTTTTTCTGCAAAAGGAGAGTTTGCGATTGAATAACTTTGAGCTGGAGGCCAAGAAGGCTGTGTTTGACCAACTTCGGGGTCTCCAACTTGGACACTTTTGGCAAAGACTGGGTTGTAGGATGTCGCATGCAGAAAGCCCATACAGTTTGCATGAGGTCAGGTAATGGTACATTCAAAGTCCTCCTATCACTAGCTTCTACCTTTTTTTTCCAACCCTTTTAGCAAATATTGTCGAGGGAGTTGGCCGCTGGCAGCCTATCACCCTGCAGCTCTTGACTGGTTACCCGTTTAGACTAAGCAGGGGTTGAGCAAGGACAGTACCAAGATTGGAGATCTCTTGGAGATAACGGTCCGTGTCAGTTCAAATAGCCACAAATTGGTTCAGATGTTACCCGTGGTCCTTGACTGATCCCGGTGGATGTTGTGCATTTGCAAACTTTAAAAGACCAGCCTCCATCAGGTCTGTGTTTACTAAGATCAAGGTCCTTCAGATAGAGCTTTCTGAGAGACTCTTGAGTATGTATCTTAGAGTTACGAGATCTTTCCATGAGCGGGATAAGTCTTGTACAGCATGGAGACTTCTTTTAATGAAAAGACTAAAAACAGGTGATGATAAAGTCTTTAGAGACCATTGGTGCGTATCCTTAAACTGAAATGCCCCTCATTCCATCTCCTCCTTGTTTCATTGCAATTGAATTGCATGGATAGAAATACTTCAATCTCAGTGACCAAGAGGTCTCTTATCACACGTTACCTTGGGATTGAATTTGTTCTCACTCTCTATCTCCTTCATATTCTCTTGTAGAGATGGTCCTCCTAACACGGCTTGGGCTTGGGATCAAGAATCCATCTTTGAAGGGTTTCAAGCAATCTTTCATGAGTTGGCTCACCGGAATACACCTACAAGAAAGATAAGGTAAGGACTCCAAAATATTGTTTGTTGCTGGCATGTGCCAGGGACCTTTGTTTTTGATGAGCACAATGTCCAAGGTTTCCAATCTGACTTTCCCTCTAGATCATTACCCTATACTAGGATGACTGATTCAATTCCTACCTGTACTCTTGATGATGCAAGAAACTTCCCCCCTCTGTCGGGTTGAAGAAACTCTTTATCAATCCCAGGATGAAACGCTAACGGCTGAAGACAACTTTATTAGAATTAGCACAAAGAGTCATCAGTAAACTAGGAGTCCAGAATTCACTGGAAGACCTGCAAAATTGAGTTTGTGGGAAATGATCTTTAGTCTTATCCTCCTCCACTCGGTCAAGGTAGCTGTTTGGTCATTTGAGCGCTCAAGGTGTGTTGCAAGCTACGAAACCAAGAACTGAGCTCAGAGGACCAGATTTAGGACTTGCAGCACCTCTTGGTTTGTTTGGGTTGGTGGTTATTCTGGGTTTTCTTCATCCTGCCAGTGTTTGGACAGGTATAGTCTTGTAGGGGCTTGGGTGCATTACAACCACGATCTTCTTGGATTTGAACCATTTATGAATTGAGATCAGTAACCTCACCACTCCACAAAACACCTAATAGAGCTGGTAAAATGTATATCAATGCATATACATGATAAAAAAATGCTTCTAATATCAGCTGAATGGTTAGCTTTTAGAATTACGTACAGTAGGACTTTCAGAGATGCTTGGATCTGTGTGATAGTGTATTCTTTTCAGACTTTCTCTTTTTTGGTTTAGTGGCTATAAATAAGGCCTAAAATATATAAATCTGCTAGTTTGAACCCTGCAAAGAATGAACCATGACCCCTTCACTGTAGGTTCCTACTAGGCGAATATTTAGTGTACAGTAGTCTGCATCGGGAAAACGTGTCTGCTGAATTAATGACTTTTCATAAATCTTGCAATGTAGCAGATCAGATTGAGTTACATTCAAAATCTGTAATAAATCCCTAGACGCCACCTGCTGTCTGTTTAAGGTATGACTACCTAAAAAAGATCAACCTTATAGGTTTCTGCAAAACCATTTAAAAAACCAGTGCTAGCCTAGCATTCGTCTTTTTTTGTTGGGGCAAGAATGTCATTCAATCAGAAGGCACTGGTCGTCTATCAAAGAATCAAGGTTTGTCTGAGAAGTCCGTACATTCAATACAGTCCCAGAATAGAAAAACATATCTGATATCTATGCTTGTGCTGGAAAGCTATAGAATTAGTTGGTACCCATCTTCCCTTAACATGCGAAATTCAACCATAAAAAACATTTCGATAAAAGTGTGTTGAACATGTCTTAATCATGGTATCTGAGAGCCATGCAGTGTCATCTTCTTACCACCTTCTTTGTAATGACCTGGTCCAAATCATCCTCGAAGGGTTCTTAACTAAGAGTTCTAAGTTCTTTACCATTACCTCACTTTCACTATTACTTTACCTTGAGCCGTATCTAACCCTGCCAGACACCATCATTATCAGAATAATGGTCAAAGTGCACAGTAATGATTACGTTCACGTTTGTGCATTTGGCAGAGCTTCACATAGATATAAATTCAGTCAGTTCATGCATTCTCTTAGAATCAAATGCGTTGGTGTTGGAAGTGCCATGCTTTACTGTTTGAGCCATTACATCATTTGTGTCTTTAGCCACTCAGGCTTGTATATAGAAAAGCAGAGACAGGTGAAAGTATATCTTAAAGATGTGATTTTTACACATTAGTAATACGCACTGCATTACAGCAAGTAAGCCGAGTTTCTGTAGATGGTATATGGACATGCGTATAAGAGTTTGAAGTACAACCCTTCGATGTCCTGGAGAAAACTGCCTGCTTCCAAGTACTTCCAGCCTGCTTTAAGACCACTGCCTTTGATTCGTAAGCAATCCTGAAGTCCGGGATCAGCTGGTTCAGGTGTGTTTGATTAGGATTTAAGGACTTTGCGTCTTCAGGAGTAGGGTTGAAGACCTTTGATGTAAAAGGTGTGAATATGTTCCTCTTGTGGCAGAAAAGGGAATTACATCAAAAAGTTAGCTGAGCTTTTCCCTGTTATTAAAGCAGTGCCACCTAGTGGAAACTCTCCTGCAGTGACAGAGTTCGGATCCTGTGTTTATTATGGATAAATTAGTGTTCATTTCTCTCCAGACCACTGACACTTTGGTAACCGTAAAAACTATACTGACCAATCATACTTCATCTGTTGCTTTCCGCTATGTCCTGAGACAAATACCGTTTACTGCAAATCACCAAAATGCACTCACTGAGATGTTCTCCAAAGCAACGGCTATCTAAAATTGATCTAGAATTTGAGATAACTTTGAAGTGAGTTTTCTAGGCTTTTTCATGACCTTCCACTTCAATGTTCAGCCTTACCAGGCCTGATGAAACTCATGGTTTACATGATGAAACTAAATTATGATGAAACTTATAATTACATAATAGATACGCTTGCTATTCATGTCTGTTTTTGTTTAACAAGACATACATGAGATTAACTTTCTTCAGAATATGTGTACACACTGCTTGCATTGTTGAACAGTGAAGTACCTTCATAACTATAGCATAAGTATAAAGTTCATATTTGAACACTGTTTCTGGTGATGACTGATGACAGGTGAAGGTTCAGTTAGTCATCACGCACGTGTGTGTTATGTATTTTATAAGTGTGTGACATCTTCCTGGAGTCTGTGGTCCACGTCTATGAGTGACAGTCCACAAGTCTCATGCAAAGGTGTCTCGTATGTCATCATTTACACACCTTCATGTCATTCTAAACCTTTATTCTTGTTACCTGACTTCAAATGTTTTATTCATGCATAAGTTTGACAGTGATGTTTTGTTTGCAACATACTTCAAAATATCATCTTTTATGCTTCACAGGAGAAAGAAGTCAAACAGGTTTGGAATGATATGAGTATGAGTAAATGATGATAGATTGATCCTTTTTGGATGAACTGTCCCTTTAATTGTAACAATGTTTTAAAAAATATATGTTTTGCAACTTGATGCTGCTTTGGAGTGGTTTCAGGTATGGAACTGCCTCTTTCTACTGGCTTGTTTAACTCATATTTGATTTGTTGTTTCTGTGCCCAACGGTGCTGAAAATATGTAATCAATCTTAGATTTCTACTTTTGTGCAGCTGCAGTAATTTTTTTTTCTCTTAACCCTGTACCAAATAGCAAACCTTAGACTTGGACAATTTATATAACTTCTGTCCTATATCAAATATTCCTTTACTGGCAAAAATTTGGAGTTGCTTTACAGTTGCACAACCAGCTTTTTGTCAATAACCTTTTTAAGTCACTGGAGTCTTTTTTAATTATTTATTTTGTTGCATTGAGCAAGCCTTGGTTAAAGTTACAAATAACTTACTAAAGCCATCTGATGTTAGATCCATTCTTATTCTCTTAGACATTAGCACACCATTTGATGCTGGACTGCTATTTTTAGTTTTTTTTTATGTTTCTAGCACGGTTTAAAACAGGTTTAGATCTTACATTACAGATCTTAGTTCAGTTTCTACTGGTGTCCCTCAGGGCTCGATTTTAGAACCTTTACTTTTTAGTCTTTACTTCTCTTGGTATTAAAGGAATAGTTCACCAGAAATGTTCCAAATCCAAACACATAGTAGAGAACAATACTATGGAAGTCAATGGTGACCCAAAACAGCCTGGTTACAAACTTTCTTCAGAATATCTTTCTTTGTGTTCGGCAGGGCAAAGACATTTTGTTCAAAGACATGTTTGCGACCAGTTGAAACATTTCCGGTGAACTTCCAGACTTGAATCTTAAAAAAATTACCAGGATTTTTTGGAAGCTTTCAAAAATTTCAAAAAGCCCTGTTTTGCAGTTCATCCAGAATTATGCAGCTAGAATAGTACGGTATCACTCCCATGGTTGAATAAATATATCACTTTCTTTATAAATGCACCGACTGCAAACGTTTGAGCATAAGTGTATGCATTAGTTATTGATGTACTGTGAGGTTCTTCTCACCTCTACTGAATGCATTTGTGAGTTTTTAAAACTAGAACGTTTCAGATCTTTTGTAGATTGTTTATATGTACAGTATATCTCAGAAAGCAGTGAGAGCAGAGCTACGGCAGTGTTAGTTCATTTATCCAGTCTCGTCTCATTCTGATTCGTTGTCATCAGTTTGCGTTGGAAGGTTATTAATGTTTTAGTATTTGCATTTCACCGAGCACAAATATCACCATTTGACCCCGGATTCATGGAATTCCTTGAAAATGTGGTTTATTTGTAAATGTGAGGCTGCAGGTTTTCTGGGCTCCTGTCCTGCTTGACCTGTGCAACGTGAGCGTGCAATTCCTGGCTGTGTTTGCATCACTCTTTCGCTTGATGTGTCATGAATATTGCACTTTATGCTGCTTTCTCTTGTGTTTGGGTCACTGTCCTGTACACGATAACCTGGAATCAACATGTTTCTCTGGATTCATCTGCGTTGGTATTCGAATAGTAGTCTGTTTATGGTTAGTTGGTTAGTAAACGAGTGAGAAGGAAGACAGCTTGCCTGTTGTTGCGGTAAACAAAGTGAATTGATAGACTGAGCTCTTGAGTTCCTGCCGGCCACTGTCACTCATGAGAGGAGCTTGTGTTCTCAATGTGATGTAACTGACTGGAGATTTCAGGTAATGGGGTCTACAGTAATAGGATCATCCAGTGGATTTACAAGTTATTTGAAGTGGCAGCCGCACTGCATTGTGGGAGTGCACAGAAACATTTTGCATGTGATCTGTATTTTTTTCATCACTTTATCAGAACAGATCTCTGTCTGCTGATATAAAAGGACACTGGCTGTGTTTGAATCAGCTGCATGTATGTAGTTGCTTTTACTCAAGTTTAGAAACTTCAGCCCTGCAGGAGCAGAGAATCACATTAACATTAAAACCATGCACAAACTATCCAACACAAACACAAACTCTCAGGAAAAAGACACAAAACTGCCCTGTTGCTCGTTTCAAGTAAAAAGTCATACAACAATTTTTTTTCTTGTTTTAAAAATTCTAGATATTTTGGTTGTAAACCTGACAAAAGCTAGTTTTCTTGTGTTCTCCTTTGAGTTGCTACTCTTGCTACGTCATCTGACCTGGTTCTGTATGTCCGTATGATTCTGCGAGCGGTTCATGACATTCACGAGGACACGTCTTACACATCACACTGCGGCAGATTATCAGCGCGTAGGGTGTGTGTGTGTGTGTTTATGGACGCAGGATTAGAGTAATTCAGTGTGTCTGTGGGTTAGTATGTCAGTGTATCAGTAAGTCAGTAGGTTTCACCGGAACATAAACGTCTTTGAACGCTTCCTGCGTTTAGGAACATTCACTTGTGCATGCACACGCACACGACCTTTCTGTGACCTGATGATGCTGTCTGTGTTGTTTCTTGCCATGAAAAAAGTGAGCATAAAAAGACAGCAGCTTCACTAGAAAAAAATTCTTGACAATGCTATTAAAAAAAAATCATGTTTATATCAGCGCTACCTGACGATTTTATGTAATTTATTGCAAATTGTTTTCAGTTTACACACATTTACATATGTACAGTAAATGAGATCTCCTTCATAGAGCTTCAGAAACTTCCAGACTTTAGTTTGTCCTGCATCTACAAAAAATTGCTTGTTAATGTTTACCAATAATTACAGAGAATCATCAAGTAACAATTATAGTTTAATGCATTAAAGTAAACAAACATTTTAAAAAGACTAATAAAACCTACTCCAGTAAGCTTTGAATGATATTTGTTTAGCGTGTGTTTTGGTTGATTGTAGTGGCTAATACGGTTTCCTACAATGTACTGTTGTTTTTGTATATATGTACAAATATTGCCGTTTCGGCTGAAACTCTACGTTTTCATCGCTGAAGTTAACGTGTGTGCAGCTGTGAGTTCCGTTTATTGGACACCGCTGCTTTAAGGCAACATGCGATGCTTGTTTGAGCTTCATTCATGAGCATTTACTGACAGATGAAGGCATTGCTCTGAATTATTGCATCACTGTTTTGGTGTTGAATTAATATAACTGGCATTTCGCTGCTGTGTTACAATGACTGACACCCTTTTAGATGTGGCAAGACCCTTTTGACCTGATGACATGAGTACAAACGGACTGAGTCACAGATATATCGGATCACGCTTACAGGTGCATGCGCCGCCAGTCAGGGACAAAATGCAACTCTTCTGTACACAACCTGAGCAGATCTGCCAGAGTTTATCATTCTCTTTAACTGGCCGCATCAAGTGATGTCTCACGTATACAGTTAGGTCCAAAAGTCTGAGATCTAGAATTATCACGTTTTGAGAGAGAACATTAAACATGAGAATACTGAGACTAAACCCACATCAAAAATACTGTAGTATATTATAGTATTTGCAACACTTTGTTAATGAACGCTGCAGCGTAGTGTTGTATTACTGAACTGTAGTAAAGACTGTAGTATACTTTAGTTTTTACTAGAGTAGTGTATTGTAGTCTACTCTATACTAGTTGCAGTAAAGTCATTTGTTTCTATGTTATATTACCACAGCGAGTATATACAAATGAAGTACTTTACTAGTATTTACTATAAATGACTGAAGTATTTTCTCATGTTCTCCAGCAGGATCTGAGATGATCAAAAGAGCACCTCGAGCTTCAGTCGGTGGAAGAAGAATGCATTTATTTCAGCAGCTTTATGGTGTTTTTTATGATGAAACAAAATCCAATAGTGAACAGTGTTTTCATTCTTGATTCAGTTGAGTGTAAATTCCATCTAGCCATCAGCACCAAATCTTTCATTTGTTTCATTTGTTAAAAAAAAATCCTAAAACTGGCTTTATTTGATTTTTTGCACAAATAAACATAATCACAGATTCTGGACACCGCTGGACCCCGAGCACAGGCAATACTTTGTGTTGTTCGATGAGTTTATTTTTCATATTTAATGTCATGTTTGCAACTAAACCCAAAAATGTTTTTGAATAAACAACCCTTTTTATGTCTTTCTCTAGTAGCCACGCCAGAAAAAATTGCACGTTGTTTGCTCGTCAAATATAGACATCTATAAAAACCAATTCAGTTGTTTGCCCAAGCAAACACGCTCTTTGCCTTTTAGACGTTATTGATTGCCTTCATAGAAACGCAGGCTTTTTCTGAGGATACTGATCAATTAGTTGTCAAGTGATAAGAGACTGTATGAAGCTGAAATATTGTAGGATCGGTCTGGATTTGCTCATCAAAGGCATACAGAAGAACAAAGTTGTTTGCTTTAATGATGTTTGACGTGACCTTTGCCCTTATATTAAAGTCCTCCCATTAAAGCACACACAAAGTAATAGATAAAATATTTACTTTTAAAAATACACATGTTCAGCAAAATTACAGTGTACAATACAGTATAGATTTCCAAGCTATATTTCACAAATAAGAAAATATTCCTTTGTTTAAAAAATTATAGAAATCAATCTCACTGAGTTTTCGCTCCTTCAACGAGCCTTAATGAATAGCTTTAATATCGTGCCATAACTTAACAGTATCATTTTTGTCAAAGCAAAAATAAACACAGCACACGCAGATGGGTTCACGTGGCTTGATTCGTACTAACTACGCAAAATAACATATAAAGTGCAGTTGCAGATTCCCTACACTATGCATCACTAGGAAGTGCTTCAGACTAAACAAAATGAGAACATAAGACACAATAAACATTCAAATAAACATGACACAAATGCACCTGTAACATGTACAATGCAGGCTATTGTACTGTCGGAAGGTTACTGTACTGCTTTTGCAAAGGCGCTATATAAATAAGACTTATTAATATTACAAATAAAGGAACAGAAAGGAAAGCCAGTACACGTTTAGTTGCATTTGCTGGTGCTTAGCGTAAACAGTCAAACTATTGTAAGAGAGAAATGTATCAGATACTAATGCACCACTTTCATTTGCTCAGACCTTCTCTGGGACGTGTGGCAATATCTAAATGTTTACTGTCGTGTTGGGTAACCGTTGCTGAGTCAGGCCTAAGCGTGGATTTTACAGTGGCTTTGATTTCCCTGAGTATTTCAACATCTGTAAAAACCCATAACGAAGAAGCTTTGCTTAGACAGAAAGCCTTGATTAGAGCGTATTCGCCTCTTCCTGATGAAAATTAGCCCATGCTTTACTCATCCTCAAGCCATCCTAGGTGTATATGACTTCAGACGACTCCAAATCAAGTTGTATAAAAAAATGCCCAAGCTTTATGACGTCAAATAAAGCGCAACCATCCCATGTCTTCTACAGGAACAGCTTGCATGTACTGCAATTAGTGGAAGGGAGAGAAAGTGCTTATAATGTTTTAAATATGGCTATTTTTCTTACAAAAATGCATTAATTTGCTTCAGGAGGCCTTTATTCTCCACCTGGAGCCTTGTGAGGCACATTTTGTTATGGATGGATGTGCTTTATTGCACTTGTTTTGGACTATTGAACAAAAACATATATTCCCATTATAAAGCTTGGAAGAGCAAGGATCGTTTTATAATATAACTTTGAAAGAATAAAGTCATATGTGACCCTGGAGCACAAAACCAGTCATAAGCAGCACAGGTATATTTGTAGCCAACAATAGACTGTGTGGCTCAATTTTTATGCCATAAATACTTAGGATATTAAGTAAAGGCCATATTTCTTACTCAAAGCTTCATGTTTGATTAGTATTATGAATTTCTAAAGACTTTCTTGTGGAATACTTTAAAAGTGGATTTTCCTCAACATTTTAAATGATCATATCTCGGGCCAAATGTTCTATCCTAACAAACCATACAGCAATGGAGAGCTTATTTATTCAGCTTTCATATATCTCAGGTTCATCCCGTACGACTGGTTCTGTGCTCCAAGGTCACATATACACCTATCATGCCTTGAGGGTGAGTAAATCATGGGCTAATGAACGAACCCTTTAAGTCACGTAATTGTTCTTTATGTGCACCCGCAGGATTCGACGATCATGTCCGGGACGTCGGTCTTCACGATGGTGTGCTGTGAGTTGAAGTAGACCATGGAGAGCGGCCGTCTCTGGATGGGAACGCAGCAAGACGACACGGCTGTATTTATGCCGTTGGCCTTCAGTTGACTGAAGACGGTGGCGTGGAAGGAGGAGGCGATGCCGGGCGAGCCGGATAGATGCTGCGGACACTGTCCCATACAGTAGTTCATATGGTAGCCCTCGGGCGCTATGATCCAGTCCTGCCACTGTATGTCGCGGAACTTGATGTAGAAGTCTTTTTTGCAGCAGACGCTCACGTCGTCTCCGCAGCGCAGCGAGCGTTTGCTCAGCGCGTGTTTGTTGGGGTCTTCGCGCAACTGCACCTGTGCGACTAGAAACGGCTGATGGGAAGCTTCACTCGAGACATCGCGATTGCATAGGTTGCGTCCGCCGTCTTCACAGTGCACCTCCAGACAGAGATTACGCTGACCGCCGTCCAGAAAGGCCTGCAGGGCTCCGGTGACAGGGAACGTGTGCCACCCGCCTCGAGACACATCCACGCTCCTCTGGAGCAGAAGTGTGCGATTAGCGCCGCCCAACGCAGGCAGCCAGATTTCTGCGTTCACGCGGCCACCGGGATGAGGCGCATCGGCCGGACGCACGTAAAGCCACAGCGAGGACTGAAGCACCTGGACGCTGTGACCTTTCTCCTGCAGGAACTGGAACGACAGGCTGGTGTCGGTGCCATCAGAGACCTGGTCATCTGGAGAGAAATCAGACACAGGTGCTCAGAGGAAGTGCAAGCGGAAGTAAGATATTTTCTGTGAATGCGTCAGACTTTACATTTTACATTGAGCCAACTTAAAAGTTTGAAGCAAACCAGCACCAGCAGATTTTTGTGCTGATTCTCAACTGTTCTGTTTATACAAAAAAAAGTTGAGAAAACTCAATAATCTCCTACAAACGCAAGCTGAAAAAAACGCTCACCGACGCAAGAATGTTTTAAGACTGCTTCAATAAAGGATTAGTCAGATGTACACACCTTTCAGTTTGTAAACATATAGTTTGTTTTGATCTTTGAACGACCCGAATAGTACTGAATAAACTGTTTAATTCAGTGTGAGGATTTGTGCGCAAAATTACACTGAACGTCTTGAGAACGCTTCTAGAAACAACGCACTCTTAGAAATAAAGGTGCTTCATTATGCCAGAAGAACTTTTTTGTCTAAATGGTTTCATAAAAAAAACTTTCTATTTCACAAAAGCTTCTTTTTTGGTGAACAAAGATTCTTCAGATTATAAAAAGGTAAGAAATATATGTTTTTGAAGAAGTTTGTTCTTTGTGGAACCAAAACATGTGAACCTTTTAACGCACGCACCAGAATGTTTGTATAAATCGTTCCAAAAAAACATTCAGTTAAGTGTGAGAATATATGCGCACTTAACACTTAATAATGCTTATATAAAAATATAAAAGTCAGACGCACTCACCAACATTCTTGTATAAAGCGTTCAATTCAACTCAGTACGAGAATGTGTGCGTACTGGTAATGCTACTGCTTATAAGTCACTCACCGACATCAGCGAAGCTCACGATCTCATACGCCTGGTTATTCGTGCGCGAGTTTGGCGCGTTATTGTCCAGCTCCAGCGTTCCATCCTGTCGGACTCGGCCCGCGTGGAGCTTGCGCAGCGCCGTCATGAGCGCGGCGCGCGGCACCGTCTGCGTGATGTTCGGCCTCTCGCGCAAGTGAAGTTTGCTCAGGATCTGCTGCTTGGCCATCTCGACCAAGTAACGCTGCTCGGTGCTCTTCTCCATCGCAGGCATCCCGCAGGTCGGGCAGCCGGTGGCGGCCGCGCTCGTTCCCTTCACCGCAAGCGCGCTCAGCACCACCAGCGTGGACAGCGCCGAGGACGCGAGGACGCACAAGTTCGCCCAAGAGAACGACACCAAGAACATGTTGAGTTTGCTCGTTTGGGTCTGACAGAGTTTGGAGAGACGCGCACTAGCGAGTATATGGAGAGGAGTGAGCCGCACCTGAGCACTCAGAAGTGGGGTAATCCATCAAAAGTTGTGACACGTTTAAGGGCCGCACCAATGACGCGCACTCCTAGCTGAAACGTGTATATATAGCTCTGCTGGGGTTAATCATTAGCGCGAACAAATAAACATACGACACTTACAGTGCCACGTCGAGACGCGGCTGCCCAAGCGAAGTCCAAACGCTGACCTCTGTCCCAGTGACCCCCAACATTGAACACCCTAAAGCATCCAAACCAAACAGATCACAAGATCGGTAAATATGACGCAATATGATGGCTGTTTCAAATGAAGAAACCATGGTGCAGATGCGCGCTCATCGCGTCACACAAAAACTCGTTCAGTTGCCTCTGTTTATGTCCCAAACTATGACCATTAAAATTATCATCTTGCAGCATTTACTGTCAGTCCAAAACTGTTTAGATATTTTAAAATAAAAATAAAAAAGAGTCCTCTTTTGTCCGCGCAGTGGAAGTCACACTCATGGTGTTTCAATCAAAATATGATAATATGAAATATGAAAGTCTATCAAGTAGTATGATGACCTAAACCATCCCTTCAAAATAATAAATAAAAAATGTAAACAAAGATGTGTTTCATTTATTAAGGGGACAGAAAAATAAGAAGTGCCAGAGTTTCAGGATTTTCCAGTAATTAAAGAAGTAATTAGAATACGTTTTATTATTAAACTAATTTATTATTATTATTTTATTAACATTATTTTGTTGACCTAATTTAACATTGGACACAAGTATTTATTTTCAGACAGGCTGTAATAAAGTGTAATACTGCTAATACAGTGATAAAGTGGTAAAAAAAAATACAAGGTTTATTGGAATACATGCATTTTTTATAGTTCATTGTGTGTGTGTGTGTGTGTGTGTGTGTGTGTGTGTGTGTGTGTGTGTGTGTGTGTGTGTTTATTTATTTATTTATTTATTTTTATTTAAGTGCTCAAAATAGAGACAGCGATTCATCAGGTGCTTTAAAACCGTGTCTCGTTGTTTGTTAACTTTGACACGAACTATGTCTAAAATGTTACTTCTATATTGAATAGTGCAATACGTGCGAGAAACAACTAAAATCAACAGTATATAACATCTTCATCCCTGCATGAGCATGTGGTGTAAGTGAGGGTAATTAATTGACACAGATAATGAAGCCACGTGACATCTGGCCCTCAGCAGATGCTGCCCGCTGCTCGGACTCGCAGTGCGCAGGCGCCGTCTGGCGGACACACAGCAGCAGTGTTCAGATGGAGATCACTGACCACACAATAATGAACGAGGAGCGCTGTTATGGGCTGTGCGTGGGTTACGTCATGTTGAAATACATTTGATTTCTTCTCGTTGGTGTTGTGATGCCACTAAATGTTTGCTGTACCAAATGTGTCCTGATAACCTTTTACCCTCTGACTCCTTTTTGATGAGTATCTTTTTTAGCCACATCGGTAAATAACACATATTCCGTCTCAGGTTATATTTAAATGTGGAATTTGTTCATTTCAGACAAACATTGCTTCACAAATACAAGCAACAGCTAAATACTATTACAATAAAATGGATCACAGATTGGTGCATTCTAAGAATGGGCTTTTAGATATTGTAATAGACATCTTTTATTAGGGGAGATTAAAACTAAATGCAGGATTTAGACAAAAAAATATTTTAGTCATATATTCAGAATATCATATTTGTTTTAAGCGATCCGTTTAATAGCATACCAGTCTAAAAGTACAATTTTTAATATGTAAAAATCATGAAATGCATTAAACGTTACATTCTTACACTGGGCTCTTAATGTAAGAACTGAAGTGAGTTTGTGAATGGATATAAAGATAATAATTCATTCCCAACAAATAATTGCTAATAATTAATCACAAAAATGAATCCATAATCATGTAATCCATTAAAAAGTAACTGTAATCTGTCATGAGCATTTTAAAATGTAATTTACTCTCAGTTCTTACCAACAAAACTTACATTTGAACTGAAAAACAGTAACTTTCCTGACCGTAGAGCGATACACAATTGGTTTAATTGCCCACATGGTGTTTTTCTCAGAACAGGAGGCAAACCAATCTAGTTTCATCCAGCGCACTAGTGACACTGACCTGATCCAGCAGATGAGTTGCACAAAAATACCCAGGATTGTGAAAATTAACCCCCCAAAATGACCTAAAGGGCTCAGTGTTTGAGAAGAAATAGACCTAGTTCATCAATACGTGCAGGTACAGTCTGATCTGCTGAGGTCACACTATATAGGAGAAAGGTGAAAGTGAAGCGTGAGTTCATTCTGTGCTTTATTTGGAATGTTCCTGACCCTGAGATCAGGCCGTGGACCTGCACGTTGCTCTGATATCATGTCCTCAGTCTGTGCTGACGTAAGCATACAGCTACGTAAACATCTGTATTTGTCTATTTTTAGTTTCAAATGTAAAATCACTAACAATATGAATCTAATGTCTAATTTAAACTCTGTATGTATGTGTTACGACCACGAGCCAGGAATGCCCTCGAGCTCCACCAGAGGGCACTCCACCCCGGACAGTTATGTGTGTTACCCCGTCTGGACTCTTATTATGAAGTGTGTTAGCTCCCATAGCGATTAATCAGCTCCGCCTCCTTGTTAACCATTTAAAAGTTGTTCGTGTTGTTATAAAATATAACTGTTTTGTGGAAATAAAATGTTGTTTTATTTTGTTATTTTTACCGTAGCCAATATACATAAAAACGCTATTTAAAAAAAAGGGGAAATAAGTAAACTTTTTACAAGGTATTTTAGTTTTTCTATTTCAGAATTTTACATCTAACCTAATATGCTTCTTGCTGTGTTATCGAAATTATGTGTAAATTATATTAGAGTGAAAATAATTTGAAGGTGTCCTTGATACAAGTTACATGTATACTTGATATTATATTAACAATAAATTATGCATAATTACATGCAAGACAAGTAACCCTAAAACCCTAATCCTAACCATGGTAAGTATTTATAAATATTTTTTTCAGTGAACTATATAAAACTATATAAAAGCATACAATTTTAAATATAGAATATGTGATATTTTTATCGCTATATGCACTATATATATATATATATATACATGTAAATGAAGCATACTGCATTTTTTCCATTTCACAAAGTATAGCATATATTTTATATTTAACTACATATATATATATATATATATATATACATTAAATGCTTTTTCCAAGAATACTTTTCATATACATATATATGACATGAAGAATTCTTCGTATATAGCTTTGTTTTATAAAATTACGTAATTATACAAAATATGTATATAATATAAGTGGTTATAAACACACACGCGCGCAATAGATAAAAGGATAGATACAACACTACAATATTCAACCATCAGATGCAAAATCGGCTATTTTTAAACTCTTGTTTGCATATTCATTAGAAACTGAAACTTTGCCGACAGCGCCATCTTCCGTTTCCTGCAAAGCACAAACACATGGAACTGTGACGTAAAGCACAGAAAGAGACAGCGTTGTCGTCTCGGGGCTTCACAGATATTTAATTCCTCCGTTAGCTAATCACGAACATCTAAGAACGCATATCAGAACTCGTGTTGTTCCCGGAAGCCGCTTGTTTCTCAAACTCTGTGTTATGCTGGGGTCTTTTGGTAAGGTTTACCTCTGACGTCACGGCCCCGCCCACTCAAGTTCTGTTTGATCACTGCGCGCTGTTGACAGAGAGCCGCCGCGAACTCGTGCTTGGAGGCGATTTAACGGCGTTAAGCGGCAGCGGGCTGTCGTTATTCGGTTACCGGGGGGGCTCGGTGGGTTATCGCTTTAAACATGTTCATCTAACCTATCCTGAGCGGTAGTAATGCGTTCACGAGTTCGTGAGGCGGCCGATTGTCATTTTGACTTAGCTCGCGTTCGCTTAGCCGCCACAGGCTAATTAATTAAGCCGTAGTCTGAGGTAAATATCCACTCCAAATCATCGGAAACGCGACAAAAACGCCACAACGCGGCCAGAACGCCGACCTACAGCGAGGACCAGTGCTGTTTCGTCGTGCTGAATGAACGCGAGGGATTAACGGGTAAGTGACTCTCTTTTGAACGCTTTAAATGGAACAGGTATCGATGTATGTGTCGCTAGGAAAGCTCACAAAAGCAGTCAGTGAAAGGGCAATGGGTATTTCTCCACTTAAAGCGTGACTACACCGACTCGTGAGAAGCCGTTCCGATTACGGTAAACGGCGGCGTTGTAGATGCGTCGCGTCGTGTGGCGCGCTTATAATTTAAACCCTCACACCAAAACAGTTTTTCAGTTTAAAACACGTTCACTCCAAGAATAGCGAGTAAAGTTATAGCTGAAGTTTTAATAAACGTTTTTAACTTAACTTAATATGACACAGGAACGATACGTTTCGAATCACCGTTTTTTTGTTTTGTTTATATAATTAACTTTGACAGCCCTTTAGAATCCCCTTACTTTATAGAAGTCGTTTGGAAATGAACAGAACGTTATCGTTCCTGGTGTGAACAGGGCATTAGTGGGTAACGTCAATGTGTCATGCAAGTCCAAACATATCAAGCGTCACTTAGTTGTTAGTGTTTATCTAAATAACAGGTGCGTTTATCATACTTCACAGAAAGTACGGAGGTATTTTGCACATGACCATGATGTTAACACTTACCATTTAAGCACTAAATGTGGTAATGTCACTGTACTCGTTCATAAACCTACATAATGTGAGCAACACAACAGACAGGAGGAGTTTGTTTAATCAATGCTTGACTTTGAAAAACCAGGTATACTTGTTGAAACTTGTAGAAGTTAATGCAGTGATTGCATGTTCGTGGTTTATCTCTAGTGTAATTAATCAGGTTAACAAAATAGTTTTCTCTCAAATGTAATAATTTACTCACTCTGTTCCCATTATGTTTTCATTTATTTCTTCTGCTGAACACAAAAGAAGATATTTTGCTGAATGTTGGTATCTGAATGATTGCCGGAAGCCATCGACTTTCATAGTGTCTGTTTTCATGCAATGGAAGTCAATGGCTACCGTCAATTATTTGGTTACCAGCATTGCTCAAAATATCATCTTTTGTGTTCAACTAAAGAAAGAAGCTTATACAGGTTTGGAACAACTTGAGGGTGAGTAAATGATGACAGAATTTACATTTTGGGTGAACTACTCCTTTAATGTTGCTCAGTATAATAATAATAATGGTTATGAATTCTTATCCAGTAATTCATATGTGTGGAGAAGTCATTCAAACTTGTTTAGTAGAAGGTGAGATGATCTTCAGTTTCACGTCATGAATTTCTAATCCATTTGCCTCCTTTGAAAGTATTTAGAAGAGTAGTCTACTAGATGTTCAGCACAGTTTCCTCTTGTTTTAGAGCTCAGTTGATGTGTTTGCTTGATAAAATAGATTCAGAACCGAAGTAGGAATGCATTGATCAGGTAAGATTGCACAGGTGAATTATGCACAATATATGTACGGAAGCTTACAAAAGGACGCTTTGAGTAACGAGATGCTCAGATTTTCTGTGCAATGCTTCGGGAGTCTGTAATTGTGTACAATGCAGGGAAATTCTGTCTTTTAGTTGATATTATTTTAAGATGGGTGACCGGTAAATCCATTAGGTTTATTTCCAAACTTCATGTCCTGCACCCTTAAAAACAAGGTGTTTCCACAGAAGCACATAAGAACAATTTTTGTCTCCTTAAAGAAACTTTGTTTAAAGAACATTTTAATAAATCTGAAGAACCACTACAAAACCCCTTCTGTGCAATAGATTTAAAGGTTTTTCATGGATGCATAAATGCCAATAAAGATCTTTTATTTTTAAGAAAATTCCTGTCCAACTAATAGCGTTTGAATGACGTCTGTATGTGAAGCTTTGTTTTGGCTTTGCATGGAAGAAAGAAATGTTTAGTGTAGGTTAGAGACGTTTATGATGGATTTCTTGAAGTGTGTGTGTGATGCTTTAGATCCCGTCACAGCAGGTTTCCCTTGAAATACAGGAGAACAAAACTTTAGACCTGCTTCTTAAATCAAGCTTGTCAGATCACAGCGGTGTTTGAGCGACTGACCCTTCTTTAGGATATTTACACTGCGTGAAAAGCTGACGATTCACACCTTGTTAATAGAAATGCAACCTCGGGCAGAAGTTATGACGTCAGATCATCAGGTGTGTCGTGTTTAAAGCTGCTTTAATCAACGCTCAGCCATCAATCACTCTCAATCCGTAGAGTTTGTCTTTCACGATAGAGCTGATATCCAGTCTTCTCCATTGAGATTTCTATGTTGAGGCTTGTGTTTGGCTTCGCATGGCAGAAAGAAATGCTTAGTGTTGGTTTAAAATTCCTGGACGGGTGTTGAGTGTGTTTGTGACAGCCTCTATCATATAAATGAACAGAATGACTGTCCTGAGAGGTGACGTCCAAGCGTTGTGGTCAAGATGTTCTGTTACCGTTGTCACTTATACAGTAGTTAGCGGTAGTTGTTTTAGTAAACGAGGGCAAAAAAGGGGAAAATCAATCTTTGCTGAATTACACACGAGTGCAGAAACACTTCATTATCAGCGTTTTGTGTTTTCTGAGGAGCGTAGAATGAGCATGAAATGATTCTTGTAAACCTTGTCCTTTATTTTTGTTGAATATGTGCTGCTATGCACTTGCATGCACTTATAGGCCTAATAATTTGTTACAGTCATGCGTATTTATGTATATAAATAACTTTTTGATGCACACTGATGTATTTTACACCACGAAAATGCCATTTATTTGACCAAATTTTCTTAAGAAAGCGTGGTGAATGTATACAGTAAGGAACGCTAGCTTCATTCAAAATCTGTTTGATATAAATATCCTCTGAATATCTTGTTTTAATGCAGTTTTCTCAAGAATTAGTAAAGACTGAACGTGCCGTGCTCCGTGATTGCTAATCTTTCCTGCCACAAAGCACTCGAATGCAACAAACTCATAATTACGACTTGAGAAGTAGAGCATTTATTTAATTTTGCAGCTCTTCTCTCAGCTATCAATAATAATGAAGCACAATCAACGCAGTTCACATCATTCTGTGGATTTATTCCCCACGAACGTAAAAGTCTTCTTGTTGGCGAAAGCGTTTCTGTCAGATGTTTGCATGCATTGCAGTGTTGTTACCTGTTGAAGCGCACATCTCTGCTGCATCACCACCACGCATTTTCTGCACATTTGCTTGGAGTCAGGCGTCAGATAAAGGCTGTTCATCTGGACTAACATGTTAAAGACTGGCAGATAATCACGCCTTGATAGGTTAATTACCCGTCCGCAGTTATGAAAGCACGCATGTGACGTCTGATTGATGAAACGCGCCTCATAGGCTTAATATTTGAACCGTCATCCCAGATCTCGAGGTGTTTCTAAAGTTGTGCTTTAATTTAAACGCATTAGGATGCATTCGTGCCACGGACTGTAATGCGCTCGGAAGGTGCGTTTGGCGCAGTCCTCCCACATATGAGATGGCGGGTGTTCGCTCATATTTAGCTGGAAGGGCTGCTGTAATATTGATAAGGAGCCGTTTGTGTACCCGAACATGCCTTTCCCCCCGGATCCGCCACTGGGCTCTGTGTCGGAGCGATTGTGCTTGTGTTACGCGGTGTGTGGTTCAGCTCCGTCTTGTGTTGGGTTTGCAGCAGCACTGTGTTTTATTTTTTTCTTGGGAGATTTGAAGAGCTATTTATAGCCGCCTGCTGGAGCATGTGCTGCGCCTCCTCCCTCCTGCTCATCTTATCTCGCCTCCCGGATTCATGATGCAGTTAGATTCTCCCTCCTCATCTCGCACCTCTAATTCCCCCTCATCTGTTGTTCCTGTCCTCATTTTGTGTTTTCTCAGCTCTTTCCCTCTGTGCTTTCGGCACGACCACCTCCCCTCTGCTTCCCTGTGGATTTCTGCTTGTGAATTATTAATGGTGGCTGGATGGCAGTGACTGGGGGCGACGCTGAGAATCGCCGCTCTTACCGAGGATAACCGTCAGTTATCTGAGACACGAGACATGCTGATATAATAGACAGACAGGGTCTCCACCTGTGTGTGCTAAACTACATGCTTTCAAAAATGAATCACGCATCTCAAGTAAAGTTTTCGTTTAGTCGCAAACCAAAACAGAAAGTTTGGGTACTACCATGTCTTCCAGAAAATACATCTTTGATATACATGCAGCAACTGCAATTAACTTCACACACACAAAAACACACCAGGTTTAGAGAGTTTTTTTTTTCAATGTCAGACTTATTCTTACAAGCACTTGCTATTTTAGTTCTGCTTTGAAATATCATTTCATTTATTGCTTAATTTTGTAATTATTAGTGAGTTTAACAGCAATTCCTACAAAAATCAAATCCTACCCTTTCTTTTTATTTCAGTGCATTTGTGTTGATTGAGATGTTTATTTGTATAACAGTGTTTTCACTGTAAATAAATTAGTTTACACTAGTTTCTAGTGCATGTCACTGTAATTAGTTATTTTTATATTATTCCTTTTCTGAATACTGATGTGGAATTAGAGGAACTACAATACTGAAATGTTGCATTTTTCATGTTAAAAAAACGGAACGTTTCTTTATTTCTGAATGTAGCAAATCATATCCGACTTGTTAAATGATACAGTGATGCACCTTTGTCCTCTCAACAATGCTGATTGATCCTATTGTAACCGTTCAAGAAAATGCATAATTAAGTAGGATTAAGTGTGTTGTGCTCAGGTCATATATAGTCATAATAAAGTTCTTCAGCAACAAACCACATCGTAATATTTCAGAGATTTCAGTTTACTTGTAGCTTCTCTATGCTGTGTGCACAAAACACACACACAAAAAATCAAAAGTTGAGGACTTAAAAGTTTAAGACAACCAGCTTCAGCAGATTTAATTTTTTTTCTCAGCTTATTGTGTAAACTGAAAATAGAAGTAGAGGAAATTCAAAAATCGTCTTTTGGAGTGTGTTTTGAAAGAAAATACTATTTAAGTATTTCCACTTTACATTTCACGGAGTTAGGTTCAGTCTTATTTCAATTATAACTGTTAACAAATTTATTAGCAGTTTCTAAAATAAAATAATTTTTTGGCATGTATTGGCGAAAAGGTTAGACAGATGAAGTCATGGGAAACTTTTGTGCAGAAGATCGTGGGTTGGCGAGAGGATGAGTAAATGATGGCAGGATGAGGCGAGTGTCCGTCCTGTTGCTGGAGATGGACAGTAAAAGCAACAGAGACTGACAACACAAACACGCATCTCCAGTTTCTATTGATCCACGATAAAGAGCTACGCTGACCGAGATTCTCTGAGTCTGACCTACTGTCACAGACTGCTTTCTCTTTGCATCACAGATTTCTCATGGATGACAGGTAGGCATGTGATGATAACCGGTTTCAGGGTTTACCGCGGTTTGAAAAAGTCACGGTTTCAAAACCGCAAACAAAAAAGTTATACCGTTTCTACTATATGTGCATTTTTTGTGCCGTTAAAGTGAAAGCGCAGGACTCCCTACTAGTGTGTGTGTGTGTGTGTGTGTGTGTACCTGCAGCGAAAACAATACAACACCTCCCCCACCGGTTACTGCTGGCAGGCGCGTGCGTGTATGTGATTGTGCATGTGATCCGCGGTCAGTGAGACTCGTATGGCAGCAAATCTACGGCAATAACACGCGAGCGCACCACTGATGCTGGCGCGCGCAGTAAATCACATACGCGAGAAGAAAACAGATCTTCATGCGAAGAAATGGGAGCCGCAAGCTCATTTTAAACCCGCGCGCGCACGATAGGTCAGCTGCGCGCAATTCAAGCACTCGCTCGAACTTCTCTCACCTGCTCTCGCGAACACTTTTATTATTGTCAATCGTGGGGCGGGGCTTCATGTTTTAGTTGTAATCTCAAATGTCATTGGTTAGTCCCCTTTTCCGGAAGTCAGTATTGGATGCCTGTTTGATTCATTCACTTGACTCGAGACATGGCATTGGACCATGTGTTAGTTATTGTTTCATTTACTTGTTTTATTTCTTATTGATTTTGTCTTTATTTAATGTAATTTAATGTATTGTTCAAAGAGTAGATCTTTTTCAGATACTTTATTGACTTTTTAAAGACACACACACACACACACACATAAAATAGTTGTTGTTTTACCCAGACATTTAAATATAACATTGTACAGCAGTAATTACAATACTGTAAAACCGTGATATTTTTGTCCAAGGTTATCATACCGTCAGAATCTCATACCGGCCCATGCCTAATGACAGGTGGTGCCTAAACACTGGTGTTGGTAAAAATTAAGACAGCAGTGCTTTTTCTTTAATATCAGTAGGTTTGCGTCCGGCTTTAGCATCTCTTTTACAGATGTTAATAGTTCAGGTCTGTACAGGGATGTCTGCCTGTCCTGTTCCTTGTGTTCTGTCCAGAATTTAAAAAAAGCATTAACTGAATAAGTGTATTAAAGCTTGAGCTTGAGTGCTAAAATAATAGATAAAGCATAGTCAAAGTGTTTTTAGTTACTTCTCATGGGGATCCTACTGTTAGTACAATTTGTAATATTCAGTTCTGCAGTGTGACGCATACAGAGGTTTTTAACATAATATATGACAAAGTTTACAGATTTGTGTGGAATAAGCAAAGTAAATGTTAACTGAAATAAAACATTAAGCTTATTATTAATTCAGCTTATTACTAAGGAAAGCGTTTATCATGTTCATTGTTTGATACTTAAAATTTTTTTTAACATTTAAACTGAAATAAAAAATATTTTAAGAAAATACAGAGCTACTACTAATAAAAAAGACCAACAACATAACATTTTAACAAATTAAAATCAAATTTTTGTCCATGCATTTTTTGAGCTCACGCATTAGGAGATGCATGGATTATTTGTGCTTTTTTATATATATATATATATAAGAATCATGCACCTTCTCTTATGCTTTCATATTATTTTAAGTAGAGCTTGTGTGCTTGTCTTTATCATAGCGTTTTCATGGGCATTGAGTTTCTCATCAATGCAGTTTGACCCTGTCTCAGAGCGTATGAGTGAAAGAGGGTAAATGAGCGCATGCTCTCTTGTTCGGTGAGAGAGAGAAAGAGATAGCGAGCGGCTGTGCTTCATTCAGAAAAAGCAGGGGGGCGTCAGAAACGAAGCGAGGGAGGAAACTAAGCGGAGAGGTGGAGATCTGTCTGTTCTCTGTTAGTGTGGACAGAAATGCACTCGAGCCGCGAGCAGCTAATGATGCTTCGAGAACAGCGATAAACCAGCGGATACAGTAAGCCTTGTGTGTGCGCGTGCATGCATGTGAAAGCCGTATATTGCATATTGCCTCTTTTCGCAGCGATCTTAAAATCATATTGTACTTATGACTAAACCCGCAGGTGCATTGTGGGAGATGTAGTCAGAAGCTGTGTGACGGGAGAAAATGGGTCAGAGAGTTTAGGAGAGATGCTCTGAAGTTTTTTGTAAGGCTGTTTAAAAATGCATTGCGTCTGCGTTCAGAAGTGACTGGACACAGCCGCAGCTTTCTGGGTTTTGACATCACCCGCTGACGTCAGACCGAGCCGCTGAAGCTGAACGAGCAGAGCTGTTCTGTCAATGTTATGCAATCGATTTGCTCGAGTGATACCGGGATGCTTTACATGCATGTTAGGTGTTTGATCAGGTCAGTGGGTGTGTGTGTGTGTCCGTCTGCCCACTCTCGTGCAGGTCGATAGAGAGAGACGGTGTTTGCTGAGGTAATGAGGAATTCCCTTTCTCCGTGTGCGTCCTCGTCCCTCGCGCTGGGGCGGACCGCTGGAGGAGAGGCGTCATTCATGTTAGAGCGGAGGACTTCAGGAGGAGGCGTAGCATGAGAGCTTTCTTCAGAGAAGAGTTATTTCATATCTAGATGCTTTGGCTGTTACACTGAACGTAGCTTGATTATCATGCATTTGCTCTGGAAGTTGATGAGGGTGAGAAGGGAGCCGTTATAACCCAAACCTCTGGCACTGTTGAACCAAGAATGGAAATACAGATGTTAATTAAAAATAAGAAAAATGATTCATATAAATGCCATGTTATTAATGTGTGCTGTCAAAAGACTAATTGAAGTGAATCACATTCAGTTTTTGTCATTATGTGTTTATCAGCTTATAAATGCATGCACATGCATGTGTATATTTTTCAGAATGTTTTTTGTATTAAATATATTTAATTATATTTGAGTAATATTACTGTTCACTGCTTTATATCACTGCCGCCACTAATACTCCTAACAATTAATATTTATAATAAATAATTTACTAAAATGTTAAACCAAATAAGAGATTAATTTAAAAAGAAAAAAATGTAATCATGATGTTATTAGTATTGTTAAATTAATTTACCGTCTAAGATGTTTTTCTTCAGCAGAACAGTAGTAAAGTTTTTACCTGAAACTGTTCCTTCATACAATGCAAGTCAATGGCTACTGTTTTTTAAGAATAAAAAGAACAAATCAAGGAACACAGAAAGAATCCTCATGGCTATTGTCAATATATCAAGGTCTTATGAAGCAAAGAAACTGGGTATAATTTACAACATTAATACAGAGTCTCAGGCAAACGCTGAAATCTGAAATAATGTTGTAAATAATGTTTAGTTTCTTTACAGTTAATACCCTCTTGAGTTTATTACATGCATCTTCTCAATCACTTCGTCAGATACATAGTATGTTTATTTTTTTACAGTTATGTAAAATAAAACTATTATTGTTTTTTTCATAAATACAATTTTTGCTGAGTGTGTTTATGTGATGGTATATATTGATGGTAGCTCCAAGACAATTAATTCTATATTAGGGTTACACAATTTGGGCAACAAAAATGTCATATTTCTGAAACAATTTAGGAAAAAGTTGAAAACTATAATGAAAATATTATTATTTATCATTATTATTATTGTTATATAATTATTATTATAAAATATATATTTATTTGAATAAATATTAAGAAAAGTAAATGTAGTAGTAGTGCTAATAATAATTTTATAACATTGCATAAAATTGATAATAATAACAACAACAACAATAATAATAATAATAATAATAATAATAATAATAATAATTTATTATTATAATTAGTAGTTATAAATCTATATAGTTTTGTAATATTTGAAACCAAATTAGAGGGATTTAGAAAAATAATATCATTATTAAATAATCATACTGCCACTACTAATATTTATTATAGCTATTTTCACTAAAATGTTAAACCAAATAAGAGATATTAATGAATAATTCTTGTTTTGGCCACTTAGCAGCTAGGCTACAGAAATCTGTGTTATTTACGGTGTTGTTTAGTTGTTAGTGGTCAGGAATCGGTGTGTTTCTAGTGAACACTGCTTGTCTTCGGGCCTCCTCCACACAGAGAGTCGATCCACGCGTGTGCGTCTCCACCTGAGCCTCACGCAAACACACGGGTTATTTTTGGACGCCGTGTGCCAGAACAGAGTGTCAGCAAGAGAGAGAAACAAAGAGCGAGTGAATCCTCAGCAGAGATGCAAATCAAGCCAGAGAAATGGAGACGGCACAATGCTGCTCTCCTGAATAAAGTATCTCCGTCTATAAATAACACACAGCATCTCACACGGTTATTTCTCCACATTTTCCCTCCTCATCCTGTAACGCTCATTAGATCGCTCGCTTTTCGTTTTCAGCATGTACTGAAGCACTTATTTGGAAACTAATCACTCGTTTGATGGCTTGGGTGTTAATTGATACTCAAACACCTGTTTGAAGAGATTTCTGGAGAGTCATACATAAACTTTATTTTACTGTAAAATATCACTTTAAAAAAAAAAAAATTAAAATGATTTTAATATTTTCCCTTTTTTTTCAGCTGTGCTATAAAAATGTTTATTTTCCTAAATGCTCTTATTTTACAGGGAAATATCACAAAAAATTATTTTATTTATTCTTGTAATTTTTCAGTTAATAAAAAAGATGGTATTTTTATATAGTATTAAAATCGCAATGGTATTATAAATTTATTATAATATTTGTCCTAATTATTTTTATTTTACTGTAATATATAATGAAAGTACTATTTCATAATTGTATTATTTTTTATACTTTTTTGTGGTACTGTAAAAAATGAAGTAAATTTTCTTGCCATGAAGCTGGTATGGCGTTAAACACAAACAAAATAAGTATTATTATTAAATTATTTGCATGTGTTTATGAAGTTGTCTGAGCAGCCAGTCAGTTTTGTGATATGTAAAAGATTACACACATTAAACTCCACATATAAATTGCACTACATAGAAAGATGACTCAAGTTCACCTGACAACTAGTCAGTTTAACTAACCATCATGTTTCATATTTTGCCACGTTTCCGCTCATTTTCAGATTCTCCTCCTGGATCTGTGCAGCAAATGAGTTAAATCTGTGTGTCTCAGACCTCATGAATATTAACGGAACAGCTGACGGATCGTGAAGAACTCAACATATTGCTCATGACTCACGCAGCTTCTGACAACGACACGCAAGGTGTCCGAGCGCTGAGTCAACATGTTCCCCGAAAATAAATATTTAGCCTTTTGTTTTCTTGTTATCGAGCTGTGACAGAAATTAGCGCAGTCTGAATTAGCTCAATAGACTGAGCACCGTGCCAATCTGGAGTCACATTTGCACAATCCCGTCCATTTATAGCCTTCGTTGCGGTAAATAACCGATCTGCTGAACAAGTGATTCACTGGAAAAGATGTTGCCATCCCGCGAGTGCAAAAATGACATCTTGAGTTAAGTGAGTTAGTGCTGTGATACTGGATTATGTAGTAATGTATAAGAGGTTTGTAGTATATAGGTGCTTGGATGTATGCTATATAAAGGTAAATATAGACATTTATGTCTTATGTAGAAAAATCTATCATGAAAAATCATTTTTTTAAGATTTTAGCGTGGAAATGGTTAGGGCTGGGCGTATTTGGGCCACTTTTCTAATCATCTTTCCTTAACAAAATAAAATGATAGAAATGATTTCTAATGATAATCGTCTGATCACTAAGTACTCAATATTTTTAAACGATGACTGTAAATCTCGTGTTCTGTGCAGCTTGTATCGTTCATGCTCTTAATGTTACCTGCCTGTTTAAAAAAAGGGGCGAAAGGTTGAGGTGTGCAGCCTGCTCTCTTTCAGGTCCTGTGGGTAAGTGTGTTGTGCTGTTGATCTGGCTGCTTCTGCATCGTTGCTGGTGTGTAGCAGGTGTGTTTTGAGTTTCTTCAGGTTCAGTCACGCCATCTTCACGCTTACTGTGAACCCGCCGTCAGTCACCGGCCATCTGCTCATATCTCGACACATCGCGTCCTCATTGGCTCTAAACCGTCAGTGACAAATAGTTCAGTGCATTAAATGTAATCTCTATTAGGGCTGAACGATTTCAGCAAATTTCATTAATATTTCTGATAAACATTGTGTTTGTTGTTGTTCATGTTACACAAATTTGCCAAATATTAGCTGGTTTATAAATCGACTAAAATCAGCTTAGAATAATAATAATAACATTGTTAATTTAATAATACTAATTTACATTTATTATATAGTTATCTTTTTTTTGGAAGAAATATTAAACAAAATATTTTACTTAAGACATTAATAATAATATAATCGTTGTTTTAATACAAAATAAATATTAAACAAGCACTCTTAATTCAAAATAACTAAAAAATACAAATCTTGTTGTTGTTTTTAATAATAATAATAATAGTAATAGCATTGTTGTTAATTATAATACTGCTATTAAAATCCATCCCATCCTTGAGTTTCCTGTCCCTTTTAGACTTGCACTTTTCATTTACTAACTCCTTTTTTTTCTTTTTTTTAAAACACCAGCTTCTGTAGCCTCTTTGGATTCAATTTTTCTTTATTTATTATACAATTAACAAAAGCAAAAAAAAGTGCCTCTAACACTTGCTTGCTGTTTTTTCCCCTATTCTGTCTGTTTTTAGAGATGCACCGATTGACCGGCTAGTGATCGGAATCGGCCGATTTTTTGTATGACCGGCCCAGATCGGTGACCGGCCGGTCAGGCTCACATCTGCACCGATTTTGACTCTCCGACAGGTTTTGAGAAATCGCCGACAAATGCCCAAAAGCACAGGCAAATCGGTGCTCGTTCACGCGAGTGACTGTGACACAGTGTAAACTATCAAAGACGCGATCTGAGAGAATCACCGACACCCGTGAGATATTTGCTATATGCTATATGCAGGAAAAAAACACATGCATTCGGATATTTGAGATCGGTTTCAGGCCTCGTTCATATGTGGAAATAAATCAGATTTGTGTCAATGCGACTGTCGTGTAAACGGGCAGATTGGATTTTTTTGCGGCATTATGATCTGTACATCATTAAAACGGTGACAATGTGGTATTTCTCTGCGGCTTAACGAGGTCAAACATGACTTGTGCTGGGGAGAAGTATACATGCTGAAGGGCTATTTTGAGCAAAATCCAAAAAAGGTGGAACTTTGGTTTATTAAGCCCTCAGCTGGCGATTCCAAACCAAATAGTAATTAAACATTTAGAAGTTCATTTATCTGCATGTTTTCTGAGAGGATTAGGTCTACCCTTTCTCTATTTGCTTCTGGCGCTGACGGTCATCAGAAGAGCGCGCATATAACGCCAATTCCGACAGCGTGCGATCCCGATTAATACACATAACACAGAATTGCAGTACGCTATTTAAGTATTCACGCAAACATATGTTTTGTCTTAAGTGAACGCTTGAGGAGCTAAACGGACAACCAAAAAAATCGTAATTGAGCATCAAGACCTGCAGTGTAGACGAGGCCTTTGAGACACTGCGTAAAAGATCATTTTCAGAAATGCATAATAGGGGCGCTTTGAGTGTTCTTCATTCGTACATAAATTGAACATGCATGTCAATGTGTGTGTTTCATGCCCACTTCCATTAGGTGCATATTTTGCGTTTACTGGTGTTTTATCATTTAGTCATAGAGTTTTACGCTCATAATTCTTTTTTTTTTTCTGATCAACTGTGAAGAGTGATGGTAGTTTGTGAGCGACCCAGTCTGTTTATCTGTGCTGTCGGTGTACTTGATAGCTGATGTCTTCTTTGCATACTAATGAGCAACCGTGGGAAAAAGCTGTATAATTGTGTGTAATTTGTGTGTGTGTGTGTGTGTTTGCTAGAGGAGAGATTGAGGCAGAGGAAGGGAAAGATCAATAGCAGCCCATAGAGAGCAGCTAACTGTGTAATTGGCTTCAAAGTCATCAGGTTCACTGCTTTCCTGCTTTCCTCTCATGTACAGTCCTAATGTGAAATCAACGGATAGTGTTAATAATATATTATACAGTAGCAGCCGCTGGGCGTCTCTTTGTGTATTACAGTAAATCATGCTCTCAAACATGGATGATTTCACTTATGACCATGTTGCTGGCCTTATTGTGCCCCTTCTCTGTTTATCTGCTCAGTCCTCGAAGTATCTCTGGACTTTCTGTGTATGAATGGACCAGCTCTTGTTGTTTGTGTTCATAAGAAGTGAATATTGAAGTTATAGTTTGAGCTGAAATCACAGCGTGTCCTGTTTCAGAGGCGCACTAAGTGTGTTTAAAGAGTGTAACTGTACTCAGTCGTGGGTCAGAGGTGTGTGTGACCTGCTGTGGATCTGCTGTGACCCTGAGGCTTTGGCACGAGCTGCTTCCAGTGTCTTAACATCAGTGTTTATGTGAGTGGAAGTGAAGTTAATTTGCTTCTTAATTTTGTTCAACAAATAGACTTGTCTACTTCTGCAGTAAAACTTGGATTGGCATTGTGCAATAAATGCTTTCTGTAGTTCATGTTGGCCTTAATTAGGCTTTTGGCACCCAATTATTGCAACATCCTTTTCCACAGATAACAGCTCAGGGTTTTCTCCTGTAATGCTTGAAGCGTTCGGAGAATACCTGATAAGAGACCATTCCCTCATCCAGAATCTCTCCAGATTCTTGGTTTTCTACAGGGTTCAGGTCAAAGGACTGGGACAGACGTGGCAGAAGCTTTTTGTTCTCAGTGACCCATTTTTGTTGATTTTGATGTTTGTTTTGAGTTATTGTTCTGGTGGAAGATCCAACCACAGGTCATAAGTTTTCTAACAGAGGCTGGTGTGGATTTTTATTATATGCGTTGGTATTTGATAGAATCCATGATTTTATTTATCTGTTGCCCTGAGGAAAAAAACAACAAAACCGTGGTACTTTTCATCCGTTTGGACTAAACCCATCTGGTGAGTTTGCTGCCAAAAAGCTTTTAAGTTTTGTTGGGTATAGGCTATATTAATACATAGACATTAGGGATGGGAAGATTCCCCGATTCGCTCGGTGCATCGTCTTAAAAAGTTAACGATGCGATGCATCGGTTTAAA
>JAUCNO010001362.1:103830-114690 GCA_032353835.1 Enteromius viviparus | reverse complement strand
CAGTACTGACACACAGATATCTCAAATATAATAGGTAGCACACAAATTCTGAATGCCTTCGGCAGATCTCAAATGAGACATTAATAATCTAGATTAATCTAGATTCATTTCAAAATTAATCTAGATTTTAAAAAAAAATCTATGTGGACCCCTAATTTGTACACATCGCAATATGTATCGCAGGAAAAAATATATCGCAATGTAATTTTTTCCCAATATCGTGCAGCCCTAGTGTGCGTACACTAACGTCACTGATAGTTCCTGTTTTAGACCGTACTCCATATAGACCATATGACAAGTTCCATTGCGGAACTGTACTTTGTTTCATCTGGGTAGATGAGCTTTTTAATAAAAAAATTTTTTATTTAACCATTAAATAGGACTCTCAAGGAAGAAAAAACCCCAATTCGGTTGAGGAGATGGGACCTCTCTCTCTCTGTATCGTCAGGTCATGTGACGTCATCCTCCCCCTCTCAGCCCACTCAGTCCGGTGGGAGCGACTCTGACTCATCTCTCCCTCCTCTGCTGTTCTTTCTATCATCCCTCCTTCCCCTCTCTCATTATTGGTTTCCTCACTTGCCCCGTCCTTCGGTCTGTGCTGTCGCTCTCCGCACGATCTGTTAAAGCAGGGAATCCTTCAGTGACGCATTTTCCCTGCAGTTCAGCTCTTTACAGCGATCTGACCATCAATGAGCGCTCTCTCTTACACACACACACACACAGCATCTGCCCACACATGCAGGCAGCGTTATAAAACCACAGCATCACAAGGAGTCATTCGTTCTTTATTGTTCTCATTCCGGCATTTTCTAATTTTCTCTCTCCTTCAGTCTGTTTTGAGTAAGTCTCATGAAAACGTCCTGCTCACATTTCATCTGCGTTTTACGTTCATGCATTTAGCAGATTTTATCCAAAGCAAAATGCCAAAGAGCCAACAATATTCATAATGCACAGCTGCAGGTTTATTACACTGCTAGAATCTATAGAAATGATGGAAAAGGAATTATGAATTTTAAAGCATGGCATTGTTTTGCTTGTTTTTCTCATTCATATTGGTCTTAAGGCTATATTGTTTTTGTACAATATGCAGTTTATTTCATTTCACTTTTTGGGTCATTTAAGATTTTGATCTTTTTTTGTAGTTTTAATGTTTTACACTGCATTTCCTAAATCGGTTGTCTTCATGTTGAACAGTGACAGGCTTTTTTTCTGTTATTAATTGTTGTTTTTTTTTAGTATTTGATTTTCATTTAATCACGATGCATCTTCACGTCTTTAATTAAATTCTGTTTCTCTGAAAGACCGAGGCTGTCATGCAGATATCGTTCAGATGCCATAAAAAAATTAAAAAAAAATATATATTTATTAAAATTAATTTGTGATCTTTAAAATGTGTTTTGATTTAAAAAAAAAAAATAATGCAACATTCAAACTCCAGTTTTGCTGTTTAAATGGGTAAATATAAATGAAAATATTGTCATGTTTCCATTGTAAACCGTAAGGCCTAATTATTTTTGTGTGTTCTCAGAACACAGATATCATAGTTTTGAACTATTATCTTGGATATATGCTTGTACTGCAGCGAAGGTAATTTGACACAGTAGAGTGTGTTGTCATCAAAGCAGTCTTAACTGGGTCACGCCGTGTGTGTGTGTGTGTGTGTCAGCACATGTGTGCACAGCTGCTCAGGTGTATAATATGACAGCGTATGACAGATTGGGCTTTATTTATATCTGGCACCATTAAGGTGGTCCGGCTGAGCGATGTGCTCTACTTTACACCTCAAAGACATTAGTGTTTGCCTCATATTCATGTTTAAATCTCTCTTGCTCAAGCAGCTGAGGCTGACGTCTTTGTCTCCTTGGCAACCAAGAGAGAGAACGAGCGATGGCTCATTCATGAACACTCTTCAGAGCTCTTCATCTGCTTCATCTGCTTCAGTTGATTCTTAAGGATGGCCTCGTTGCTGCAGCACTTGTGTGTGTGTGTGTGTGTGTGTGTGTGTGTGTGATTGGTCGGTGGTGTCATGTGCTGTCGATGACGTGGTTTCTGCAGTCGGGAATCCCAGCTATCTGAGCACGCTCAGTCTCTCTCCACCCGTCTGCTTCGGGCTCTCTGCAGTATGACGTCAGCTCTGGAGTTTCCTTCACTCTCTTGCCTCAGTCACTCCGCTGCTGCATTATGTGCTTGACTTGTGCTTTTAAAAGCATTCCCTGTGTGTGTGTGTGTGTGTGTGTGTGTGTGTTTAACAGCAGATGGCAAGTTACTCAATCTAGAACCTAGTGCACAAACTGTCCCTCATCCAAACACACACACACACACACACAGGTCTAATGTGCTTTAGGACAAATGCTCAAATTATTTATCATTATTGTGCAAGAATGGCGTCCTGTCACACTCCTCAGTGTGTAGTGTGTACACTGCAGTGTGTGGACGTTCTGCTTTCAGAAATCCTGGGTGACCTACATTTCCCAAATGTGCAGTACACTGCGTTAGATGCACTGTATCCCACAATGCATTCTTCTAAACACGGAGTGATTTAATATCGTCCCTTTACACAAAAAAAAGCATATTGTTTTTCTGCAGTTAAGCTCTATAGATTAATCATGCATCCAATTATTTGTATTAATTATACCAAAATTGCATTTTCCATATTACTATATAATATCTGCATAAACCTTAATCTGTGTACTGTTTGTGTGTATGCATGTATTTATTTATTTATTTTTAATATAGTGTTTTTTCTCCTTAATTAATTTGATTTAGTTTTTTTAATGTTTTTGTATACATTTTATTTTTTATTAATGAATTATTTTAGCAATTCGTTTTGTTTATATTTTATTTTATTATTTTTGCTCTATTTCTGTGTTCTATTTCCAAAAAAAAAATTTGGTGTATTTTTTATTTTATCAATTTATTTATTTATTTATTTATTTATTTTAATAATTTTATTACATTTTATTCATTATTATTCTCTATTTCTGTGTTCTGGATTCTTCTCTTCTCTTTCTAAGATTTCTGCTGTATTTTTAATAGTATAATTTGATCAATTTATATCGTTTAATAATTTATATTCATATATTTTTTATTCTGCTTAATTTCTGTGTTTGATTTGTTTCTCACAGAGACTAATTTCTGGTATGCTTGAACACTTTTGGCAGTAAAGCTCATTCTGATTTTGTTCCTGATAATAGGTTCATGTGACAACTGTGTTAATTATCGCATACTGCTGTTTTTAACCTAGTAGGGGGGTACAGTATATACTGCACATTCCTCCGTAAGTAGTGTGCTAGTATTTCATGCCAAACAGGGCATATGACTTCATGCGCACACACCGTACTGCTGCGTGTCTGTTTACACACACAGAAGCTTTCATACCGCCTGCTGCCATATTCACTCTTAAACATATATCTTGTGTTAATCTTTTTATACAGTGCTTTCTGTCTCATCTAAGCAGTGTTTCTCTCCAGCAGGTGGAGCTGTGACGATTGCTGTCTATAAGAACGTCGCCCAGGATGCAAGGAAACTGAGAAGACACCGTTCAACATGACGTCCCTCCCGCCCTCATCTCAGCCATAGAGCACACACACACACACTCAAACAAACACACACACACACGCACGCGCGCACAGAAGAATACACACCATCACACTACAGCCCCAGGTGTGTCAGGTAAAGACTGACTGAGCTGTGTTTGATTTTAAAAAAAAAATACTGATGACCAAAGAAATCTAAAAACATCTTGTACATGTTTCAGGGTTTGTGAGGTGTGCTCTTTGAGGGATCATGTCTGTGGTCTTCACACCCGACGGGATGAAGGAGGGCGACGGCTCTCTGTCCACCGAGGCTCCTGCAGGCATCCGAGGTAAAAACAGCCCATTGGCGCCTGCTAAAGACTCCAACACTGACAGCACAGAACCAGACGACAACCTCTCCCAGGATGCACAGGTGAGACCCTCACTAGGGTGTGGAAACATTTGGGTGGTGTTTGAAAATAAACCCACTCTGTGATGTAGAAATGTGGGGGCGTGTATAAACGAGTTGTTTTAGGGGTGTGTGGACAAGTCATGACTTCTTTGTTTTTGAGACTTTAGTATGCAGGAGTTTATTCGCTAAATATGGTTCCTTCATCTAAAACTATTTGATCTGTCACACGACAGCTTTTAAGAGATCTGGAAAAAAGATTAGAATGAAAGGAAGTATTTTACATATTTTCTCTAATACACATGTAAACACCTACCTATTTATTTTGTAATATTGGTATTTCAATTAATTGCACAGCTCTATTTTGAGGTAAAATGTGGAATAAAATGCATTCTGTGTTGTCTGTCATCTAGCTGTTTGTGGAGTGTGTCATTTCCCCGCTAAGGTTTTGTTTGGTGCTGAAGTTCATCATTAATGAATGATTTAAATGGTCACTAAAAATATTTTGGTCTTTCCCCGCAGCGACGCTGTCAGAATCACGGCCACACTAGGAAACGAGCCAAGGTAAAGCGTGTGAGCACACACACACACACACACACACACACAGGCTTTAGCAGTCGGTTGAGTTCATCCTCCGTGTTACAGACCCACAACATCTGTGTTTCTGGAGCTTCAGTTACATGTCTGGCTGCGTGAAATCTTGTTTGTAGGTTTTGTTTATCTAATATTTTATAATAGTAATTTATCATATATTTTAATCTATGATTTGTATTCATTTTGTATTCAGTTGTATTCATTTAGCAGTATTCGAGAATATAATAATTTGAGAGACCTAAATGTAAAATTATAATAATAGAAATATTACATTTAAGTCATTTATCCAAATTGATTTACAAGTCTGTTAGCCCAACGTACATGTAGTAGTAGTGGTACACATAGAAAGGTTTTTTTAAGATATTATATATATATATATATATATTAGAGAGAGAGAACGCTAGTGTTAGAGGCCTGTTTTTTTGCTTTTTGTTAATTCTTTATTATAAAAAAAAATAAATATAACACAACAAAAAGAGAAATAATTCCATAAATTACAAAGACATCCAAAAACGCTAAAGAATATTTGCTAAAATATATTTTTAAATAAAACAAAATATTATATTAAGTAAAATGCAGGTTATTCTGCATGTTCATTTGAATAGACTTGGGTCAAATGGTTCATGACAAGTCTCAAAGTTTCCCAAGTGTCTAAATAAAGCATTTTAAAGATGTATGTTAAATGCATATGAAACCGGAGGGTCTGATATCTGGTTTTCATCACTGCTGCTGGGGTTTGAACGCTGTCGACCTCTCGCTCAGTTCTGTTACCTTTGCACTAGTTGGCAAACCTGCCAAGTGTGGTGATTGTCCTGTCCAGATGTTCTACACACACGGACCACATTTAACCGCCTTACAAAACTAAATTAAACCTTTTCAAAGCATTAAGGCACCTGATGTAACATGACTATATTTATTAGAATCAGATTGGAGAAACACATTCTGGGAAGCTCCAGTTTAAGGTTTCTGAATTTATACTTTCAGCATGATGTATTTTTAAGTGCAAAAGAGAAGCGTTGTGTAATTTCAGATTTCTGGATCTCATTATGATTCTTTAATTGACAGGCTTTCCGCCAGAGAGCTTCCAACTAGTGATTACCACTTTGTACTAGTTACATAAATATAATCCCGCAGGCAGCATATGATTCCTTGCTGTCACTGTCTCGTTTGCGTCAGCAGAAAAGATGCTGAGGAGAGTTATGTTTTTAATGGAAAGTTAGGAAGTCAGAAGTTTTCGCAGCTGAAATGTGGAATTGAAGTAAACTGATTTCATATTGACTTCTAATTAGAAGCAGCACATAACTCCTAAAACTCTGCCTGAAATATAACAGAACATAATATAATATAATCTTTCTGTCCTGTATCTCTCATCTCTGTCTCAGTCGAATGCAAAGCTCAAGCTGGTGAGGAGTCTTGCCGTTTGTGAGGAATCTTCAGGACCGTTTTCCACCGACGGTCCTCCAGAGTCACAGGTACATACACAAACACCGGGGGCATGAACTGTGCGTGTTTCAAGATGATTATGACCAAAACCCAGACTCTGATCTCAAAAGGCTGTGCAAAGTGTGTCTTGGCAAATTAAAAACTTCGTTAGAGTTGATTCTGTAAGCCACCTGTAGCATGTGTTCATTAATATTAAATGATAAATATAAATGTTTTGTTTGTTTTGAAGGACATCATTCAGCTTCACATCAGCTGTCCTTCTGATAAAGAGGAGGAGAAATCCTCGAAAGACGAGTACGAGAATGAAGAAAGGGAAAAGAAGGATAAAGCTCCACGCAAGATGCTCTCGCGCGGTAAGATCTTCCTTTTTAATGGTTTATTATTTCAAAACTACTTCCTGTTATTACTATTCAATTCAATAGAGCACAACAGTCGCTTCCAGAAGTACAAACTCCTTTACTCCTTAAGGATGTTGATTTTTAAACTTTCGTTAAATTGTCCATTTACATTAATTCAACTTTTTTTTTTTTTATAATAATGTTATAAGCAGAATCAGTGTTGTAGAGATATCTAGCCCCGCCCACTCCTATGATTTTAAATTAAAATGTTTCTCAAAATAAGCAACAAAATAACTTTTTAATTTAGCTTAATTTTGTATATCTTGATATAAAAAAATACTTCTGTAACCAGCAGCACAGATGCACTTTATATGAGCCCTAATGCAATAAAATATTATAATCCTATAAAAAAAACATTAATGACTTTTGTTTAACTAAATAACCTGTAGGTGTGTTTTCTACTGAACTGAGCTGGATGTTGACATCAATGATTTTAATAACTAAAAACTGTTAAACTTTATTGACACAATGTTTAATATAAATAAAGGTCACTGGAGCTGCTTCTTGATTGAATCGTCGTTAATCCACTGAAGGGTTAGTTGTGATCTGTTTTCTGTTCTCTTCCAGACTCCAGTCAGGAGTACACTGATTCCACAGGCATCGACGTGCATGAGTTCCTGGTGAACACACTGAAAAACAACCCCAGGTACGACGTTCAGACACAACACTGATACCAGACACCGCCGGCGTCTCTCACGAACTCATCCCGCCGGCTGCGTCTCAAAACACATACGAGAGGAAGTGAGCCTTAAAGCATAGTAGTGAGAGAAAGAGTTTGTGATATTTTTCATCAGCTTTCAGGGATTTTCCGTGTATAAACCTGAATGTGACCCTGGGCCACAAAACCAGTCACTAGTGTTCATTTGATGTTTTCCACTGATGTCTGGTTTGTTAGGAGAGGACAATATCTGTCTGAGACACAACTATTAGACAATCTGGAATCTGAGGAGCAGAAACATCTAAATATTGAGAAAAAACTCTCAAATTAAGTCTTAGCAATGCATATTAGTGATCAGAGTTTGTAGTAAGATGTGTGTTCGTAAGCATGTTTTCACTGAAGCTAGAGTTTCCTTCAAAATAAAAGCCCTAGTGCTGTTTCTGCCAAAATAACAGTGCAGTATTAGTCCAAATTGTGTAGAAATCTCCCTACTGCAATGTAAAGCTAAAATCATACAGCTATGAAATATTATTTTTCATTTATTTTACAGTGCAATTATTTTACAATTCATGGCTATTACTGTCATAGTTATAGTAATAATACAAAATTGGTATTATATTCTAATTATTAACTAAGCTTAGTTTGGCTTCCTAAAACATCAGTGCCTTTTAGACTGAGGCAGTGTATCAATTTCTGCTCTTCTGTATCATATTTAGCTGTTAATACTCCTTTATTCTTTCAGAGACAGAATGATGCTGCTCAAGCTGGAACAGGATATCCTGGATTTCATTAATGATGAGAAGTAAGTCTCTGTTATAATGCATATTTAATGAAAATAAATACATGAACTTTAAAATAATAATAAAAAAAAATTAAATGTGTTATATTTAATAAAACGTGTTTCTATATTAAGTCAAAATAATATAATAATATGAATAACATCTTCATTTGTAAAAGTAGGTGGTTGTAACTATTTAAAATTTGTTAATGTATTATATATATTATACAAATAATACATATGAAGTGTGTGTGTGTGTATGGCCATGTCTCTGCTGCTAAAGAATCTTTTATTGTGTGGATGATATTTGTTGCCCTCTTCTGGTAGATTGTGAGCACTGCAGTAGGGTGGTTGTTTTAGCATATTTTGTTCAGATTTCAGGGTAATTTTTATTAAACAGTTAATTGTTATGGCGACGGGTGCTGCTGTGATAAATACGGTTTCATATTTTTGTACTACGTTTTTTTCTTCTTCAGTAATCAGTATAAGAAGTTTCCTCAAATGACCTCATATCATCGCATGCTGCTGCATCGGGTCGCTGCCTACTTCGGCATGGATCACAACGTGGACCAAACAGGCAAAGCGGTCATCATCAACAAGACCAGCAACACACGCATGTAAGACAGCAGCGGAGCATGATGGGATCGATCAAGGCGCATCGTCAGTCAGACTAATCCAGCTCTGTGTGTTTCAGCCCCGAGCAGAGGTTCTCCGAACACATTAAAGACGAGCGCAACATGGACTTCCAGAAGAAGTTCATCCTGAAGCGAGATGATGCCAGCATGGATAAAGACGATAACCAGGTTTGTGCCGCACCGTTTCACTCTTGCGTCTGGTTTGGGTGGTGTTTGTGATGGTGTCGCGTCTCTCAGATCCGGGTACCGCTGCAGGACGGCCGTCGCAGTAAGTCCATCGAGGAGCGAGAGGAGGAGTACCAGCGCGTCAGAGATCGCATCTTTGCACGAGAAGTAAGAACACAGGCTTACATGCAGCTTTGGTGCATGTTTCTGTAGAACATCGTAACTATTAATAGTTTTTTCCAGCAATTCATGAAACCATGTTTAAACTTGATCATGCACAATAAATGTCTTGGTGTAATGTTCGTTTTAATTGCAGAAGTGTTGGTTACGCTTTATTTTAAGGTGTCCTTGTTAAATGTTTAAATACTGAGTTATGTTATATTATTAATATTATATGGTTAGGGTTAAGATTAAGGTTTGGCTTATGAATTACTTGCAGGTACTTATGCATAATCTACTGCTTTTATAATACTAAATGCATGTAATGTGTAATAAGGACATCTTAAAATGCTCTTGCTGTGTTGTCTTTCTTTTGTAAATGCTCATACCTTTTATTTTTCATTACAGTCCTCACAGAACGGATACATCAACGATAACAGGTAAGACGCAAGCCACTGCTAGTAATGCACTGATCTACAGTTTTACTAGTCCAGAAACCACTGGTTTGGATTTAAAGACATTACGCAAGTCATATTTATTTTAAATAGATTTTTATTTTGTTAGTTGTAAAAATGTACCATAGTACAATCACAGTACTTCTTTGTAAAGCAATTTTTTTAAGGAAATTTTTTAGCAAGGCTTTTATTATTTATCATTTCATAAATAATAATAAAGTAATTCCATGTCTTTACAAAACAGCTCAGTCTTGAAAAAAAGGCTCTTATAATTTAAAAAGTTTCTAAAAATGTTAAGTTTTTGTGAATTGCTACTCTAACTAATGCTGGGATACCGTGTTACAATTTAACATTAATGTATCAGTTTAATTTTCAATTTGAGCAAGAATTCTATTATTCTATTGTATTCTATTAAACTGTATCTAATGCAGTTTTTTTTCAGTGTAACAATTTAACGTTCAACTATATATTTTATTACTCTTATTTTTTTATATATTGAAAAAGCTGTGAATTTCGAATTTTCCTTGAACTCATTTTAATAGATGTTTTCACACCTGATTCTAATTAAAACCCTTTGATCTATGTATCTGTCTGTAGATGATCAAAACAATAGTGTATCACACTAAAACCAATGCAAAGCATGAAACACAAATGCATGATCAGCGATGATCATTCCTTATCCCAGCAGTCCTTCCTCTAGTGCTGTAATGATGTAGAATGAGTTTGGGGTTTTTTAATGTGTGGGTCCTGATGCACACACACTCCTCCTGTAACCCACGGACACTGTTTTCTTCGATGTGACCCTACAGGCTGTCCACTGACGGCTACTCCTCATCCTCCCAAAAGCGGAGGCAGATTTTTAGGTACAGTCTGTGCTGTGTGTTTTCATGCACTGCGTCTCGGTGGTGAGCGTGTGTTGCTTTGCGTTGGCTCCGTGCACTGTCGGCCCGTGCATGGCTGCTGTGTACTTCAGTCTCTGGAAATGGACCAACATCACTGCACTCTGACTTGCAACTGCATTTTGGTGTGTGTGTGTGTGTGTGTGTGTGTGTGTGAGAGAGAGAGAAGCTGGTCAGTCACTAGGGGTGGGTGGTATGATCAAAGTCTTATATCACAGGATGAGTCATTATATATAAAGTTATTTATATGTGATGAGATTTTATATATATATAATTTCACAATATAAAAATGTAAAACAATTCATAAATTAATTTCAAAAACATAACTCATCGTTTTAACATTTATTTAATATATAATAATTCATTTTATATTATATGTGAACATATGTTTATAAATTAATAATACATTTATATTCTTGTAATTAATAATAAAATAAATTTAATTGGCACTTATACATTGAATTAACATATTTCAATGTAATTAATAATAATTGTAGCACTAAATAAATGTAATAATTGTAACTATAATAATATTGCAAACATTTACAATGAAAGAATGACCTATGCATGTGTTTGAGTATTAATTCAAATATTACAAATAATTTTAATTGTTTTGTAATTAAATCTCATAAAAAATAGGTTAACTTCTGAAATATTAACGGGTTGTAAAATGTAATGTATATTAGGCATGTGCCGGTATCACATTTTCATGCTGCGATTAATTGATTGAGCTTTTATCACGGTATACGGTA
>JAUCNO010001362.1:23129-38222 GCA_032353835.1 Enteromius viviparus | reverse complement strand
TAAGAAAAAGATCTGCCACCCGCAGTAGATTTTGATATTCTAGGTATTATCAGATGGCCAGAGTTTTGAGAACGCAGTAAACCTTGCATATTAGTCTTTAATTAAAGTCGCAGTTATTATTGATTAATAAATGATTATATGCTCCATAGATAGGTAGAATTAACTTATTAGAATTGTTTAAATCCACATAAGCTTGTTTTTCATCAACCGGTCAGAACTGATGAGTGTATGTCTGGATGGTTTGAGAGCGGCTCTGGTTTGGATTCGCTCTGGCTCTGTGGTGTGTGTTGAATGTGGACAGACACTGATGGCTCGTCACAGAAATCACTGAACCTCTTATTAATGATTCAACACGTGAAAGCGGATACTACGCCTCAAAAACTCTCTTAGCCTCATCTATATTTCATGAAGTCATTATGATGGTTGAACTGGATCAGGGTGAGAGATTCCGCTGTAGCGTGGTAGATTATTAGCAATAACATCACAGCTTACATATTATGATTGACTTGAGGGAATAATCATTTAATTCATTGAATTTCTGTCTGTCTGTCTGTGTGAGTGTGTGTGTGTGTGTGTGAATGAGTGTTAGAGTGTGTATGCGCAGGGCTCCAGACTAAAAACAAAGATAATTTAAGTCTCTGGTATTGTTCATTTGGGGGTCACACAGACTCACAGAACACCTGAAATTAGGGGCTGGGTGACTTAGCAACAATTAAAATCTCAATATTTTCAGAACATTTAAATTAAATGGTTTTTAAATTTTTTTAATCTAATTTTTGTTTAAAAATATTCTTGTCATTTATTTTGTGTTTTGAGAGATATTCATGGTACTAATAAATATTTAGGTAATAATTATGATCAATTATTACTATTGAAATTAATACAAAATAGTTTATTAAAGAAAGATTTTGAAATTACTGAATGATGTTTATACCATTATTTGAAACATCTGCGTGCCATATTTTACATGAACATAAACAAGCAGAAAACACATTAACTTTTCTGTGGTATTCTGTGGTATATAAGGTATTATAGATTGGATTGGAAAAAAAGCAGAACTATGATCTGTGAAGATGTGACGCCGACTGCACGATAAATGAAGTTATTAAATGAAGTCGGCTCACATTCAAATCTTTTTCTGTTACGCCACACGTCACAAAGTAACATATTTGCATATTGTCCGCCCATGTTCTACATCACGAACCACTTGCCCCTCCCACAAACAGTACAATTTCCACGTGGATGACATCATGTCAAGAAGACGCTGTATCCTGCTGTCATTCAGTCATAGTAATGAATGTTTCGTTCTCTGACGCACGCTGTAGCGGTAGACCAATCATAAAGCACTGCTCCATCTGACCAATCACAGCAGTGAGGGCTCACGGAGAGGCGGGGTTTAGACAGACTGATGCTTCAGCTGGAGTTGGGAAGTATTCAAAATGTACTTATATGAAAGATATTCTACTGTCATTAAAATAAATGATGAAACATTTATAGATAGTGTTGTCAAAAGTACTTCGGTACCAAGTCGGTACTGAAAAATTTGAAATGTTACGATAGGTTTTCTGAAGTACCGGTAGTACCGAGCAGCAGGTAAACCCGGTTCTTGCTGCGCTACCCGAAAGGCGTGCACTGCGCAGCTGCGTCTTCTTCATAAAAGCACATGGCCATGGCTCTGAATCTGCTCGTTGAAAAGAAAGGAGGAAAGAGCCACGTGTGGAAGTATTTTGTTTGTGAAGCTGATGACAAGAGCATCATTGATCACCAAACACCCATCTGCAAGCGGTGTCATCGAAGGGTTAAGTCAAAAGGAGGAAATACATTGAACTTTATAAAACAACGACGCTGTACAGAGATGTCTGGACACTCTTGACGCTCTGATGTAGACTGAATGCTTGTCCTGTATTTAAAGCGGCCGCTAATAAAACAAGCTTGAGCGGACTGACCACACGGAGGATAACTAACCTCCTGAAATATATTGATTGTGAAAGTAAGAAATTAATCGATGGAAAGAACTTTTTGGTAGAACATGTTTTCTTTCAGTTGAAAGCATTTACTGCAGCTCTCTACGACACATACTTTCTGTTTAATCCGGTATGTTTTGATCTGTCAGAATATTCTGCAGCAGTAACAGCTTCGCATGCTCTGGCGCTAAATTCAACATGAAATTTATACTTATTTTTAGAAAATACATAAAGTTAATGCACATTATCAGAATAACGTTTCTTTATTAACTATTTAATGCTCCTATAGCGTTTAAAACAGGACATAATAGTGTACTCTTTTTGCACACTAGAGGCTTTTACATGACCTGTGTAGCCTAAACGTGTGTTAGAGAACAAATGTATGGTTAATGTTTGTATCTTTAAAATCGGTCCGTCAGAAAAGCAGTTCTAGGCTATGAAATATATCTCTTATATAAAAGTGTTTTCGTGTTTTGCTTTAGTACCGAGAACCATGGATTTTCACTGGTATTGGTACCGAATACTGAAATTTTGGTACCGTAACAACACTATTTATAGAATTATACTGAGGTCACCAACAACTTCAGTGATTAATAAATGAGCACTCTTTACTTTGTGTGATTCAGTCACAAATTGAACAAACGTTTGTTTTTAATCAATCAATCAAACAGCCGTCTTTATTTCTATTCATCTTTATATAACAGCACTGGAGAATAGAGGGATAGTGATGTATAATGACAAGATTAAACACACAACGGCAGTTCTTTATTGAATGGAGATGTGTTGTTGTCTAGATCAGCTCATTTTCAATGGAGTCTTTGTAATCAAATCTCTAGAAATGAAGTACCCCTTACTAAACGAGCCAGAGGAACCAAAACTCCATCTGTGGAGAAATAAACCTTGGAAGGAACCAGGCCCAGTTGGGGTCAGTTCTGACCAGACCAAACCGGCACTTCATTTCCAACGCAGCCACTTCAGATTGTGTGTGTGTGTGTGTGTGTGTGTGTGTGTTTCTCAAGGCACTATGTGACTTTCCTGCTTCATACACATGAAAAGTGCAGATCTTTGACAATTTGATTTCTTGATGATTTGATATTTTGTAGTAATTTTCTAATATCAGAATATCGAGAGGAAATGAATCAATCTGTTCTGCTGCCATCGACTGGTTATTGTTGTGATTTGATATCTTTTTGTGGATTTTATTTTAAATAAGTGTTTGTTTTCCACATTTGGTCATCTCATTTAAATTGGATAATTAAAGAGCTGGAAGTAGCTGTGGAATTTTCTCTCAGAAATGGAATAACCTTTGACTTTGAGACACAACACCATGGGTCAACTTGTTTTTGGTGACTAGCTAGTGCGTTACACTGTTGTCTTGTTAGCTGTTTCTCACATACAACACGCCGCTCACAAATATCGGCGCAGTCTTTAGCCCTGGTGTCGGATGATGATGGCTGTGTGTTGTGACGTAACGGCTCCTCAGCGGTCAGTGGATCATGTGATATCAGATTGGAGATGTTTTATTCTCCACTGAAAGCTGAATCTCGGAGGGATGTTATTCCTAGACTCGCTCCCTGATCCGACACAGGCTGTAATTGTAGCTGCGGTTCTGCTGTAATTTGCCTGTCTGCTGATTTTCCTGCGTCTCTGTTCGGCGTGGGCTGCTTCAGACCACCTGAATCCAGACTGAATCTGGCCTTTATTCATGCCTGGATCACTCTTTGCTTCATTTCTGAGCTTCTTTTACAGTGATCCATCACTAGTAGCGGTCGTCAGGCTAGTTCACTGCTGGTGATGAGCGTCTCATGCAGGGAATGCTGGGATGTCCTGATTTCTCCTGCTGTTTGTGTGAATCTGCTGATCTGGTGTTTCTCAGGTGTTTTAGCGTCTCGTCTCTGGTCCAGATGTTTTGAGGTCAGACAAACACGCACTGAAGGTATTTTAGCATCTTAATCAAGGCTGTCGTCTGAAGTGTTATTGTAAGTGTTTGTTTTGACGTCTATGAAGGGATTCATGTGTTTCAGCTCTAAATTCAGTCTCATTTCCTGTCTATCCTATATTTATGGACCTTCCTCATCCACACACGGAAACCATGCTTTCGGATTCATGCCAGTCTGAGCGCATGCATTTAAATCAAGAGTTTAATAACATTAGTTTTTCCTCCAAATCCTCGCCCTCTAGATTCCCAGGTTTACTTTATTGTTGTTTTTTTTAATCATTGTTGTCACATAATGTGTGAAACACAGGGGAATTAAAGATTAATACTTCGTTACTATCACTTAAATTGTTCCTGCATTTAAGTTAAATCATGTGTTTTAGTGAAACATGGTCAGTAGCCACAAATGAATATGTGATAGAAACGAATGAAGACGTCTGTGCTGTTTGCTCGGCAGCTCGGTCGAAGTGAAGCGCCTGCAAACATGATGATAAAACATCACTTGTTACTACGTTTCAATACAAAATAACTTTGTGCTGTATCTGTTTTAAGGTAGGGTTAAAGTGTAGTTTGTTGATCTCAGCCGTGATAGCATGATGAAACTGATAGACACTAGTTAACTCATAACTAACCCGGGTGACTGATTCAGTAATCTGTGATTCATATCAAAAGTGTGTCATTCACTTCACGTTTTAGGATTGAAAGCAGAAGTTCATCACTGTGTCTCTCTCTTCACCTGCTCTGCTGCTTCAATACGGCTGTGCTTCAGAGGGTGAGCAGGGCGTGTATTACTAGTCTTGGTGGGGTTTTACTAGTTACTAGTCTTGCATAATTTGCAGACGACATCGGTCTGACTACAGTCAGACTTATAATATCCAAAAACCTGCCATACTGGTGAGATGACTTCCTCTTTTACTTCCTCGCTCGCTGCGGCTCTCATTTCCTGCTTAGGAAGAGGAATCCAGCAGAACAGCGCGAGACAACTAAACACTATACTGTTACATGATTGGCTGTTAGCGTATCACTCCCTGCGTTGCTAGGTTACCAGAGAGAGAGTGCATTTGTTACTGCAACCAAACCAGTTTTCTATTGACGGGAAGTTCGGATCATGACTCGTTCATTTGAGTCTCGCTCAGAAAATTTAACAAATCTTTTTTCGAGTCATTTCGTTCATTTTAAAACAGTATAAATAAAAAAGAAATTGCCTAACACAAGTAATCCGCTGATCACACTACAAACAATACAATACTGTACCACGTGACGTGATAGCCCCATAACCCTGTCAACTGATTCATTTATTGAGTCTTTCGAGTCGCTGGCTTATGGGGCATGATGAAGGAACTGCTGTAGAGTCTCTCTCTCTTCAGGCGGTCTGCTGCTTGTGCTGCAGATACAGATGATGTTGGGTGAATACAGCTGTGCTTCAGAGGGTGAGCGTGGCTGAGGTGGGACACGTGATGAACAAACGACTCAAATCCAAAGACTCGAAACAGGTGAACTAATTCCAGTAAGAACTTTTCTCAATGCGGATGCACGACTGAACGAATCACTCCCCGAGATGACTCGCTCTTCCCAAGTCAAGATTCAAAATCAATTAATCGTTCAAGAACGACCCATCACGGGCCAACGAAGAGTAAAAATATTAAATATTCTATTGATTTTAAGTATTTTATTATAAGAATAAATAATAATTTTTTTTTAATTCTATCTAGTAGCAGTAGTAGTAGTATGCAAGATAAAATAACATTTAGAAAGATAAGTAAACAAATAATCTGACACGTTATACATCAATATCTTTCTTGAAAAAAAAAAATGAAGGAATCAACTTTGAAAAGACCAAAACTGCGATGTCCTGTTCATGGATTGAAAACCCAGGAGTGTCATTTGCTTATTAATATTAAGCAAAACAGAAGCAGTTATTAGAATTTCAGTAATTTCTGTTGATTTTAAGAAAATCAATAGAAATTATTATTATAAGATTCTTAAGATTTAAGTCAAATTGAAGTTATATGTAGGCTATTTATTGTTGTTATTATTATGGAAGATAAAATAACATTTAGAAATACAAAGACAAATATACTGACAAATGCAATTCAAATATTTAATTCAATAACGTTAAATAATAAATATTTATGCAGGTATATTAATGATTATTATTATATTATGGATTATATTAAAGATTTCAATTCAATAGCTTCAAACTATTTAATAATGACCCTATAAAAATAAACAGCAGTATTTTCTCTGCGTGTGCCGTGTCCAGAATGAGTAATAAGTGAAGAGCTCAGACAGATGTGTTGCTCTCGGAGCTGGGCTGGACTTCAGACCGCCGGAGAGCTCCAGGATCTCTGAGTGAAGTCCAGCTGCTCCAGGACACCTCTCTTCACAGCCGTCCAAACCAACATCTTGAGTCCATATTTGAGGGAATATCTTTAATTTCTGAGGAATTAGTTATTTGTTGACAGCGAGGGCTTTGCAGCAGCCAGCCCTGATATATGTCCAGCAGAGGGATTCATTTATATTTGATATCAAATAAATCAATTTATTATAAGTGTTTAATTGTAAGAATAAAATATTTAAAATGTTTGTGCATTTTTTTTTTTAGAACTATACAGGTATTATTATTAGGATTATTATTCAAAATAAAACAACATTTACAAATACAATAAAGACAAAACACAAACTGAGGAGGGGCTAAATTATATAAAAAATAATTATATTACGCTATAGTGTAAGAAATAATAATAAAAAAAGACATAGACAAAGAATTACTGGGACATTATCTATTATTTTTACAGACATTTTCGTTAACTCTAAAGCTAAAATTAAAAATACAGATATATCACCTGTACAAATGTAAATAAATAATAATACATAAAAAATCAATTTAATTTAAATAAATTTGATTTACTAATTTATAGTTTAATATCTTTCTTGGAAAAAATAAAGACAATTGCATTTACAGTATGAAGGTCAAGTTTGGCAAAAAAAAAAAAAAATGGCTCATACAGACGTTTTCAAGATAAATCCTTATTTAATTAAAATTCGAAAACCCAAAATTTTTTGAATAAACATAATTTTTTTCTTCAGACTAATTGATTTGTTTTTCAGAATTTCACATTAATTCAATGTGTTTTGTGCTGTTTCTCAGTAATTTACTTGCCGTTTTGAAATAGTTTCTACATCATTATTTGTGTTTAATTTTTAATTTTTTTGCAAAAAATAATGTTTTAAGCTGGACACAAGCAGAACCTGCATTTTTTGCTTATCATCCTCAGTTATGGACTCGTCACAAAAAATTGAATTAATTGATTAATTAAATATGAATAATTGATTAATTAAATGCCCGAAAATAAAACAATAAAAAAAGAAAAAATCACTGGAAAGAAAATACATTTAGTCTTTCCACGTAATGTATTTTAACTGAATATATGTTATATCTTTGTAATTATTGGTGAAATCAGCTGCCAGTGTCTGAATGAAATGTGTTTGAATAAGAGAGGTGTTTTTATCCTCTACACATCACTCGTGCACTCGAACAAGGAATGATTAGTATAACGGGCTGCCAGCTGTGTATGATTACTCGTTCAGCGATCCTCTCGAAATTGTTATTTTGCAAAAACATTCACTAAAATTAACTAATTGGCAGATGTCAAACGATTAATTGTGATTAATCGCATCCAAAATTAAAGTCTGTTTATATGTATTATGTACATATAAATATATACATGCTAATACAAGTAAATATTTTCAAAATACATACTATGTAATATGTGTGTATTTATAAACTTTTGTTTTGGATGCGAGTAATCCTTTGGCAGCACTAAAATAAAATTTTCCCTATCATCAACACAATGAGAAAAACCAAAGAATATATTGTGTATAATATATATTATATGATGTGAAAAAATAGTTGAGTCTCAGGGTCAGAAACCCTTCAGACAGCCTCTACATCAGCACATGCTGTTCAGGAGAGTTTAAGAAGAATTCTCCTCGCTCAACCAGAAACTATCTCCAGCATGTTCAGTTGTCAGACAGGACTGGAACTACAAATGGGACGGGCTTCTATGAACAGATGAAAGTAAAAAATGAGCTTTTTAGCAACAATCACTCACGATGGGTTTGATGAACACAGTACTCCATGTGTCAGAGAAGTATACTGCTGTGTTTCTGATGGACATCTTGTTTAGAAATGCAATGGATACCAATAACAAATCAATAATTCTCTGACTCTGTTAGAAATCTAATAATTGGCCATAGCTGGGTCTATTATTTTGATAATCGATTAGTTGGGTGATTATTTTTCCGATTAATCTGGAAAAACGCTTCTTAAATTTGATGTTTTGCTTAACTATATAAAACCATATATATATGGAGTTTAAAAATACACTGGCACATCCAGTTATTAAGATATAAACAACTAAAATAATGTAATTTTGTATAATTAAATACACAGTAAATTACATTTGAAAACCGATTTCTAGTTACCAAGTTAACATTGCAGTATACTATAAAACTGTAGAAATGCAAAAAGTTAATAGTCACAAATGTACTATTATTTGCATTCACTGAACACCAGCGAAAAGTAACAAATTTGACCATAATATCCTGTAATGTATGTTTCGTGTGTCACACGTCACATATCGTGTGTGCACAAAAACACCACACTTACAAGAGCCCAAACATCAAAGCTCTGTTCAATGAATAAAACTAGAGGCATTTGTTAGCTTTAAGATGAGTTTTTCTATTCAATTACTCCATCCAAATACACTTTATTGTTGGAAAAACAAAGTACGCTGGCAATGACATAAATCAAAGCACATGGCACACAGATCTAGCGCGACTGTCCCGAAGTTAGCAAACCGTTTAAACAAAAGCACTTAAACGAATAATTTAATTGCATCGTGTCTTATATGCAGTTTAACTTTTTAAGTGTTCACACACTGTCAGGCCATGAAAGCTCGGTCTTGCACAACGCACAGGTTATCCTCGTCTTAGAGGCGTTTAATGTAACTCGCTCTCATATCTTGAAGGAGTTGGGGCGCATGCTTTTTCCTGCAGACGCTTCTGTAACATAGCGCAAGCGGCTGTGTATCTGTGTGTATTTGTGCATCTTGTGTTCACGCTCCTCAGTATTTCATTGACAACGAATCATTATCGATAATTATCAATTTTATCGATTAGTTGTTGCAAGGGTCTTCCACTGGGACAATAATCCAAACATCAAAATAAACACAAGAATTAGTCACTGAGCACAAAATGAGTCCCGGCTGAACCCGGAGTGAGGTGAACTAAAGAGGAGAAGCTGCTGATATAAAGCATCTGGAGACATTCTGGACATCTTTTATCAGATGTTCTCAAATATGTACGGATATGTACAGATCGTGGAGTATAGAGTTATTCTTGTTTTATGACGGAGCAGTCGGTGAAGTAAAGAAAGAAAAGGCGAAGGCGCTCTCTGTTAGTAGGTGGCATCTTGTCAAGACGTTCAGGAGATGTTTAAAAGAGGACAAAGCCTCTCATTACAGCCCGATTAGAGTCGAGACGAGACACTCTTTGTGTCTGCTTTACATGTGATAATGAAGCCACCAGAGAAAGAGAGAAGAGCGGAGGTGAGACACACAGCGACCGAGAAGAAGAGAGAGACTCGTCCAAAGATGAGCATTAAACCAGAGAGAGACTAGAGAGACGCTCAGTCCAGGAGGAGACTCTAAAAACTCACCGAGAAGATGCTCAGGTGTTGTTTTCACAAGAAAGTCATGCTATAGTTGTGTGAGCTTTCAGTGAGAGTGTGTCGAGCCTCAGAACATCCCGAACATGAGAAGCGTGCATGTTCTTGTAGTGTTTGTAGCATCTTACACATATTACCAACTAAAGATTCACTGCAGTTATATATTGAGCTTATATTGAATCTTCCTTTAATACAGAGTTTTTCAACCTGATCTCACAGCAATTCGTTCGACCTCACTCATACAAATTCCTAGATTTATTCTAAATCATACGTATTTTACGAGATGCCAATTCGTATGAATTTGTGCAAATGACCTAAACTTAACCCCGCCCCTAAACCAACCCATCACGTGGTTTTAGACAAATCGTACGAAATCGTACGAGCGAGGTCATACAAATTAGTACGAATTGGCACCTCATACGAATATGTACGAATTGGTCGTGAGACTGTGTTGGATTTTTTACTGTAATCATATGCATATTCAAAAAACATTCAAGAAAACATTTTAACAATATTATACAAATATTCAAAAAACTGGAAAATCAGAATTAGCTTTTTTTTTCAGTTTTAATTTACATTTTTGTTTAATTTTTAGTAATGGTTATTCATTTCATTTTATTTTTTATTATTTAATTTTTTAGTTTGTTTTACTTATTAATTCCAATTTAAGCTTAGATTTTTTTGTCATTTTCCTGAATATTAGAGTATTTCAGTTTCCATGGCAACATTTCAAAATCATCATCTAATAATAATAATAATAATAATAATGAAAATGTTCTTGAGCAGTAAATTAGAATATTATTAACTTTGAAATTACATTTTAAGACATTTTTTCATAGAAAGCAGTCATTTAGAAAGCAAAAAAAAAAATAAATAATGTTTTTGCTAAACTTAAGATCAAATAAATACATTTCTTTAAAGAACAGAACATTAGCCCACTTACAAAACACTTATAAATCACACAGGATGAAGTGTTTTGAGAATGTAAAGGGGTAGGTGTAGAGTAATAGCTCATAAAGTCTGTACAGTAGAAACACCATTACACCTACTGTATGGAAACCAGTTTGTGTGTGTGTGGTCGTACAGAGTTATCTGTGTGGAGTGTTAGTGATGGTGTTTGCTGAAGCAGAAGATGGAGATGATCTGATGATGGTCAGTTTAAATTAAGATTGCATCGCTGCCCTAGTTAGCAAGTCATCAGAGATACAGCAGATTGGCATCAATGTGTTTTCCTTTTTAACACACACACACACACACACACACACTCTATCGCAAGCAGGAAAATAGTTCACATCAGCAGGGACGCTCTGAAGCTCATGCATGTGTCCTTGTCCAAGAGTTTGACAGCGAGCCAGAACAGTGTTAAACAGCGAGCCGCTGCCTGCTATATGATCATAATCACCGCAAATCAGTATATTAGAATGATTTCTGAAGGATCACTGAGTAATGATGCTGAACATCACAGAAATACTTCACACAGATTCACGCAGAACACTGCTGACCTCAATAATATTTCACAATTTTTACTTTTGGTGAGCAGAAGAGACAAAAACAGACTTTACACTCCTAAAATTAATAAAGACACTTTTTTTTGGTTACATAAAGATCCTTTAACATCTGAAGAACCTTTCTGGTTCTTTGTGGTCAAACAAGGTTCTTTACTTCCAAAGCATGTCAAGTTTTGCATGAAAACACACACACACACACACTACTCTTATTTCTGCGGTGAATGAGCTCTGTGTGATTGGTGTGAACTCTTCTGTTCGTCATCATCTGTGTGTCTCCGTGGTCTCCTCACATGTTTTAAGAGCAGTCGTGGAGCTCCAGCGGACCTCGGTGATTAATAACGATGCACCTGCGCTGATATATGACTGTGGATTTTGTGCATGTAATGAAATATTACGGAGTAATCCGAGCGATGTTCGTCTCTATAACACCAGGGTCAGAGCTCCGCACCCGCTCAACATCAAGGATTAGTTTTTATCATTTTTTTTAATATCTCTCCCACGGCTTGTAATGCATTAATTTAGACACGCATTGAATTTATTGGAGGGAGGGTGAGGGGGGAAAGGCAATAGTCTTTTTTTTCCTGAAATAATGATCTGTGTAGGCAGTGCCTCTGGACAAAAAAAGAAGTATAATAATAATGACAAATAGAAGGATGAAAATCGGCCCCAAATCCTGCCGACGTACACGAGTATCAGGGCTTTTATTAAAAATTTTAATATCAAAGCCCTTGTACCACCCGAATCAAATTATAATTTGAAAGAAGGATGAATAAAACGGAACACAAGAAAAGAAGTGTTGACACTGTGTGATTCGAGACCAGTTTTGTTCGGACGTCTGCTGCAGATTTTCCTCTTCAGGGAATATTAAAGGTGACTCGGGTCAGAAAGGGAGAAAAACAGCCACCTTCATTTCATTTTGTCTTTTAAATACATTGTGACGTCACATTTGTTCTGTGCTCATCTGAAGTTGCTCTTCTGCTCACCAGAGCTGCGTTTATTTGATCAAAAATACAAATAAATATTATTTACATTAAAACAGCTGTTTTCTGGGTGAATATCTGTTCAAATGTATTTTATTTCTGCGATCAAAGCTGAATTTTCAGCATCATTACTCCAGTCTTTAGTATCTTTATAAATAAATAACAGTATATGTGTGTATATATATATATATTAAAAATGCTGGTCTTATAAACTTTCTGTTCGTCTGTGAATCCTGAAAAAGAAAATGGTATACAGTTTCTGCACAAATTTATAATAATCAGAAATGTGTGTTGAGCAGTAAATCAGTATATGATTATGATTTCTGAAGATCATGTGACTGAAGACTGGAGAATGATGCTGAAAATACAGATATAAATTGATATATATTTTAAATTGCAATTTTTTTTTGCAATTTGCTGTGTTTTTGATTCAATCAAAGCAGACTAATTATAAACTATTAAAAATAATAATAAAAATAAATAATAATAAATAATATTGCGATGCAGTCTTGAGGGCCCTGCGTCAGGAACACTGAGGTCTGAATGTGATGTTGACTGTCGTGTGTACAGTACAGTATAGCTGCAGATGTGTTTTTCCCAGAAGAGTCTGCTCTTCTCTTCCTGTGCTTGCATCTCCATCATCTTCCTCTCTTCACCCCGTCTCTCTTCCTCTTCCTCTGTCTTTGAAGCTTCTCCTCCGTTCCCGGGGCCTCGCTGCGGCCCCTGATTAAAATGGAGCCCATGTCGGAATAATAAATGCGAGACGGATTCCATGTCTTCCGGCCTGAAGTTTGTGTGTGTGTGTGTGTGTGTGTGTGTGTGTGTTTGGAGGTCTTCGGTGGCTGTTCTTGGACGGCAGACAGCAGCCTGGATATTGAATAATATAGCTGCTCAGCTTGGGCTGGTCTTAATTAGACTGAAGGCATCGTCAGACTCCTTTAACTGTGTCCAGCTTCACCCGGAGAGACAGAGACGCTCCGGACACATTGTGACGCTCTCACACGCATTTAACGTCATGTGATTTCTCTCTGCTAGAGTCTAACAGAGCGCTCTCGCTCTCACTGAGTCTCATTTCATTATCTGAAGCAGTTCTGGAAATAATGCTGTGTGAATGCTGTTTATTAGATCATATAATATTAATATGATGAATGGCAAGACGATTGATTCAATTATCTGCCAAATTTATTAATTTTTTTTTTTTAATTACACAAAAAAGCAAAAAAGTGCTGCTTTATATTTTCATTCAGAAACAAATGTATTAAATTGAGTGAATATTTTATACTCTTGATTCTATGATATATATTCTATGAATATGATTCTATTTTTTTTATTCAGCAGACACGTTAAATTTATTAAATGTGTATTATACAGAATCGTATAAAAATTGTGATGCTTTATATTTTTTATTTAGAAAAGATGCGTAAAATTAAGCAAATATGTAAATATTTTAAACAATATTACAAACGGCTGTTTGAATTTGTTCACTCAAAGTGCCATCTATTATTATAAGGTAAAGTGTGCTCTGAAGTATTATAAGGCATAAGGTAACTCTTGTGAAGAAGCATGAGAAGCAGGGATCTGGGATATAGTAATGACAAAACAATCACCATCTTCAATAAGATTCTTCATCTAGTCTGTGATTTTCTGTAGTATTTGTGACTCAGAATGTCCCTTAAACACAGAATATGTAGCTGTGCGCTTCTGAAATTAAAACATTGATTATTATTAAGTTTTATTTCAGTTATTATATTACATCAAATTACCATCAAATGGCAACTAGCTGAAGTGTTTTGTTGCAAGCTTGTTTTTGTAAACATTTAGTTTTAGTTATATATAATAATCCTGATATACACCGATGCTTATCTTAGTATCACTGAGATAATAATGTAGTTTTTGTTCATATTTTGAGTTGATTATTGTTGTATTTTCTGTTTTAATTTAAGTTATACATTATTCATTTTGTTGTGGCTTTTACTGTGTGTGTGTGTGTGTGTGTGTGTGTGTGTGTGTGTTTAATCTGGGTACAGTTCATTTATTTTAGCTACATTTAAATAAACTAATTTAAACATTTTTTTATTTTTAATGTAACTAAAATTAATTGTTTGTAATCATTTACCTTAGTAAAAAAAATGTTTTGTTTTTAACTTTAAATATCCTGGTACATCTGTATTGTATTCCTATTCTATTCTGTCAAAAGAAAAAAACTACATTTGTTATTTTATTTATTCTTATCTTGTTTTTATTGTGGAAGCTTGTTAGGGTGAGCTCTTGCTGATTCTGAAGAAGCAATGATTTGTCCTCCAGAAGGACAGAGGTCTCACACACTGTAGCTGTGTGTGAGTGTGTGTGTGTGTGTGTGTGTGTGTGTGTGTGTGTTTGCTGCTGTGACGGATCTCCATATGTTCTGTGTCTCTGAGGAACACGTATGTTCACTTCAGCGTCTGACAGCATCAAGACAACCATAAACCAGCCTGACCTTTGACCTGAGCCTCCAGAACACACACACACACACACACTGCTGCCGTGTTACACTACAACACATTATCATACAATCAAGCTTAACTAAAATACAATTACATCAATAAACTAATAAAGGCATGTTAACTGAAGTAAAATATAAAATACAAAAGCACAAACTAATAAGAAATGAGGCGTTCACTTAATCTCAATCACGCTACAGTTGGGTTATTTTGACTACAGGTTAACACAACTAACACAAGAAAACAAAACATGATCAAATAAAAATATATTTAGTTAAATAAACTCTTCAAATGTTAACTAAAAATGTTAAACATGTAAATGTCAAAAAAAAAATATAGTTATACAGTAATACAGATTAAATATCATAAATAATAGAAATTAGAGGAACACATCAAAATATATACTGTGTGTGTATTTATACACACTATATTACCAAAAGTATTCGCTCACCTGCCTTTACTCATTCTATGAACTGAAGTGCCATCCCATTCCT
>JAUCNO010001362.1:5849-17249 GCA_032353835.1 Enteromius viviparus | reverse complement strand
GACTGATTTGTGAACAATGTTTGAGAGAAATGGTAATATTGTGTATCTGGAATGAATTTCAGATCTTTAAGTCCATCACATGAAAAATCGGAGCAGAAACAAAGGTGTTCCGTTTATATGTTTGTTGAGTGTAAATAAAAAATCCATGTTAGCTAAATATATACAGTACACTTCTTTCCTTTGGATTAAACAGTATATTTGATATCTAAACTTTTTTATTTAGATCTGTATTGTAATCATTTCTTTGAATGCAAAAAAAAATCAGATATTTTTATCCAAAGCAGCTTACATTGCGTTCAGTGCTATGCATGTTAATCAGTTCAGGGAGTTGAACCCATGACCTCTCTGTTGCAAGCTCCACGATCTAGACTTTGAGCCACAGGAACTGATGTATTATGTACACGCATCTGATATGCTCAGGAAAAACAAGGACAGATGCGTGCAATTTCATATCACGGAGAACTTAATGCAAGAAACTCGCAGAAAGACGAGGATGAGGAGAGAATGATGGGAAATGCAGTCTGACGGTGTTTAATTGTTTTAAACAGACTGTGCTCGTCCTTCAGCGGCTCGTCCTCATCGCTCATTCTTAATTTGCTGTGTTTGTGCAGCGAGAGGTCGCTCAGAAAGCCCTCATCGTTCATCGGCGTCCTCCTCCACAGGTCACAGCGTCTCTCTTCATCTCTCTGTGATCAGTGTGTGTGAGGCGTCTCGTATCAGGAGCTTCTCCAGGTTCTGTTTCTTCAGTAAGTGAGCTGCAGATGCTTCTCGTCACGTTTCCTTCTCGTTGAATAAAGCCCAGGCTCGCTGAAAGCAGCGGGTGTTTGTTTGAGGCTTCGAGGTGTTTTTGTGTCACTCCTTCTGCAGCTGTCAGAAACAGTGCTGGGGTCAGGTGACCTGAGCAAACACCCATCTGGCCTCACACACACACACACACGCACGCACACACAGACACACACACACACTGACACACACACACACACACACACATGCTTATACACACACACTGAGCAGACATTTCTGCTTGTTGAGAAAACTCTCTGCTGTTCCTTAAACAGACAACTTAAACAAAACAACTTTTTCGTTCATATTTAGATTTTATTTGTAGAAATAGACAACAATACGCTGTATGAGTCAAAATTGCACATTTTTCTTTTATGCCAAAAATCATTTGGATATTAAATAAGGATCATGTTCCATGAAGATATTATGTAAAAATATCAAACTTCATTTCTGATCAGTAATATTCATTGCTAAGAACTTCATTTGAACAACTTTAAAGGTGATTTTCTCAATATTTAATTTTTTTTACTCCCTCGTATCCAGATTCCTATCCTAAGACACCAGACATCAGTAAAAGATGATTTATTATCAGCTTACAGATGATGTGTACATCTCAATTTCAAAAAATTGACCTTCATGACTGGTTTTGCGCTCCAGGGTCACTAGTGTTCGGTAACATGAAATAAACATGATCTAAATAAAAAAATACATAAATATAAATTTATAGTTAGGCTCAACTAGTCATTTTCATTTGGTTTAATTTGAAAATGCTAATTAATAAAATTGTATTACTTTAAATGAATAAAACAAATATAAATAAAAGTTGAATAAAAGTTTAAATAAATAATAAAAATGACAAAAACAAAAAAATATTAAAACTTTAAGTGCAATTAAAATGAAAATGACAAAAATAAAAACTAGCTACTAAAAAACTGATTTGAAAAAAATATTGATTATTAATTTATACTAAAATAACAAAAGTATGCATGTATTTATATGTAGATGTAAATATAAAATACAAAAATAAAAACAAATTCAAAATATTATAACAAAAAAACAGTATTATAGTTATCAATTTATACTTATATATTTGTATTTTTAAACTTTTTTGTATAAGATATGTGTACTACTTTACATATTTAACATATATCTATATATACATACAGTATTATATGCAATGCAAACACAACACATACTGTATGTGTCTTTGGAGCACAAAACGAGGCAGGATTTTGAAATTGTGATGTACAGATCATATGAAAGCTATAAGCAAGCTAATATCTGTCTGAGATACAACTATTTGAAAATCTGGAATCTGAGGGAATATTAAAATATTAAAATCGCCTTTAAAGTTGTCCTTAGTCCTTAGCCATGCCTATTTTTAATAAAAAATGTTGTTTTAATATAGGAAATTTACAAATATCTTCATAGACCATGATCTTTACTTAATATCCCAATGATTTTTGGCATAATCGAATGTCGACTCATACAGTGTATTGGTGTGTGTATACACATGTGCTCCAGAGTCAAGTATATATTAGGCCATGTATGTTCTAAAACTGTATTGCAGTATTTTGTGTCTTGTTATCTGGAGACACTTGTTTTATAGAGAGACTCCAATGCTGTAGTCATCTGGATGGAAACATGCATAAACTCTCGAGAAGCAGAACAAATCCACGCTCTATATATTTCAGCACAGCTTCGGTTTCAGACTGATAACACACGTTTAGATCTGAATCTCCACGTTATTCCACAGCCCTGGAGAAACATCTCTGAGCATCTGTCTCCAGACGAGGAGTGTGTGTCTCTGAGAGCTGGTGATCAGCAGAACTGAGCTCTGAGAGCAGATGGTGTGTGTGCTGCGCTCGGTCAGGGTCTGAACGCTTCGTCCTTGAAGAAGGTGCATGTTCAGAAACCAGCGGCCACTCCAGCCCAGAACTTCCGACTGATCAAAGCATGAATATTCCTGGAAAGTGCTCGGCGTTTTGATGAATGCTTTTCAGATGACTATTGATTCTTTGTCTGGAGTGAAATTGTGTTTCCTGCTTTTGGTTTTTAACAACTGCTGGAGTCTGGAGGAGGAGAAACACACACACACACACACACATGCACAACCACTCACATGCATGCATAACACACACACACACACACACACTGCTGCTGTGCTCAGTTTCTTCAGTGACGCAGCATCAGTGTGTTCAGTACAATATTAAGACACAAAACACTCTGAGTTTCATGTTAATATGCAGCAGCAGCAGTGTGACCCGAGCACGAGAGAGGACTGAGGTCAGAGGTCACAGACAGTCCTGTCTTTTGGACGTTTTGCTCGTTTAAAGAAGTAAACTGGAGGAGGACAAACATACTTTCACTCAGAAATTGCCAGTACATTTCACAATCAATTGCAAGAAATTGTTTCACGGAAACAGAAAATTTGAACTGAAAGATTTTTTTTTTTGTTTAAACGTTATTTTCTCAATAAAAATTATTTTATTTTAAACTGCAGTTTAATCCAAAAACACTTCCAAACATTTCTTTCTTCTGTAGAGAACACACAAGATGATATTATAACAATGGGCTCCGCTAACTTTCACCGTATGAACCAAAAACCACACATTTCTCTAAATATCTTCTTTCTTTTTGACACACGTCATCTAAAATCATCCCAAATGAAGCTCAAAAATTCACTTTTTGCACAAGTTATGTGATGAATATTCTAATGATTTATACTGAGATTGAATGGTTTCTGAGGATTAAGGACATGCTTTATTACAGTTTTGATGCACTTTACTGTAATCATTTGTTTGGGTAGAAATATGTCGTCATCTTTGTTTCTTCTTTGTGCTGCAGTATGTGTTGTTCTCCTGTCTGGCAAACTGATTCATTTTGAAGAATAAAAATCACTATTTTGTTTTAAGGAGGTTAAATCGGTCCGTATCATCCTTGGTTGACATGGCAACAAAATTCTACCACATTCTTTTGGCAGTGAATGTTTTAGGGGGAAATTGGGAAATATTGCACAAGAGTATCCTATTTAAATCAGTGAGGTCAAATATCATCGAAGCGTGTTTTCAGGTCTGTATATCGTTTGTTTTGTTCTGAAACAATGCTTCATTTGTTACAGTTTTGTTTTGTCTTCTTGACTCTGTTCACTTTCACAAGACAACATCGCAAAGCGTACTAAACTGTATTTGTACGAGTCACATGTCCTCTTATTGGTCAGAGTTCACCAATAAGATTCTGTGGTCAGTCGAACGTCAGCAACGAATTCTAGCTGAATATATAATACATATAATATATCATTAGAAATATATATGTATAAACACATGTACATATTTTCAGAAATATTTACTGTTTGTGTGTCTTTATATATACATAATAAATGTTATATATGTTTTCATAATCGACATAATCGATTATGTATTAAATATATTTGTATATACGCTTAATATAAATCATTGAATATATATATATATATACAGTTAATTAATAAATAAAATAAAATAAAATAATGTTCAAATAAAGTTCTTAGCATTGTTTTGATATATTTATAGGACATTTACAAAATATCTTTCTGGAAAATACTTTTTGTCATTAAAAAAAAGTCGATCCTTCTTGTGGGGTCAGGGTCACATATTAGGCTATACACGCAAAAAAAATTTTTTGGATGCGATTAATCGTTGCCTAGCACAGATTGCATGATGACAAATGTAGCTAATAAATACACATTATACTGTAGGTAACCTAATCAGGCGGCTCGGATGAAGACTTGCATGCGATTAATCGTCGCTCAGCACTAGTATTTGTTAGTAATTTGTGAGTGATCTAATAATGTAAGTAATCCAGGAGCTCTCCGGCTCCGGCAGACGCTAATGACCGCGGTGTGTGAACCCGTCTCCGGCTGTGTGTTTGTCATCCTCCGCTCCTCGATGTTCCCCTCGGGTGTGTTTTCCTCCCCTCCTCTTTTCATTATGTAGATGCGTTTCCTCGCTCCTGCTGACTGCGTTCGCTATATTCCTTTTTTATTCTGTAGATTTTTTTGTTGATTTGTCTCGCAGCGGGAGCGGAGAGGGCATCAATCACTGTCACTTAGTGTCGCTCATCTTAAAGACGGGGTACTTCTCGCTCTCACCCCGCCACCCGTCTGAATTTTAAAACTCACTCAATACATAAATCTACGGAGGGCTCGGGAAGCCGGCAGCAATCTGACTCAAATATATGTTTACACGTTTACAAATGAGGAGCGCGCCGGAGCGCCGTCACTTCTGATTCCGGCGGACTCGCGCCAGCGCAGCTCTTGTTTAGATGAATGATTAAAGTTAGGGCCCAGCCTGGACTCTCCGCCCAGAGATCTTATTTCAAGAAGAATGGGGGAGCTGTCATCTTTTGATGCATCGCCCCGCGTCGTTTCTGGAAGTCACTGCGCTTTCGAGCAGCACAGCCGATAGAAAAGCTGTTTGTTTTTAGTGTTCGCGATTAAGAGGTGCAGGAATCCTATAATATAAATATGAGACAAAATCACACACAGGAGCACGTTTGCACCAACATCTAGAATTTTTAGGTATAACTGCATTTATGGAGTTGCCCTGCTCATTTTTGTCGACAGCCAACTGTTTGAAATGTAAGATGACGTGCTGGTCTGGGGGCGTGGCCACCGCGTAAAACATTTTAATCGCGTTATTTTTTTTTTTTCGTAAAAAATAAAGCCATACAAGCTTCAATCTGGAGACAGCCCTTACAAAGATATGAGAAGAGATGATGCTAAAGAAAACCTCTGATGATGCATTTGGGTTAGGGTTAAAATTGTATATATATAGGCTATAATCTTGCATGCTTCTTGTATAATTTTTAATGGTGTTGTAAATGAAAATGAATGACTTGCTTTTTCACTATATGTTCACAGTATATTCAAATACCGATATCACTTTGTAATCACATATTCAGAATTTGAGTGGAGAAACAGTTAGTATGAACGCATCTCTGCAGTTTGCTAGTTTTGTGTTCAGCTTCTTCTGGCTCTGTTCTGGTTTTCTCTGGCTCTGTATCTCTCTCTCTGTGTCTCTCCTCTCTCTCTCTCTCTGAATGATGGATGGCTGTGGGTTTTGTCGGTGTGATGGTTCGCTCTGCTCCTGTGGGATGTGCTTGTGTGCCGGTGATCTATGGCCCATGAAGTTCTCAGTCCTGGTGGTCGGTAACGGGCCGGTGTATTCTCCGGGGCGCTGTGAGGAGAACGTGCATTATCTATCGAGTCCTTCAGGGCCAGAGAGCCGAATCAAGCCTGAAATAGAGCTCTCCTCCGAAGCTGAAGCGCCAGGCAATGACATAAACAACACAGTTCTTCTCTTTGCTGCTTCCCCGTCAGTGTTTCCTCCGGTCACGCTCAAGCAGATGGGATTATTTTCAATTCTCAGGCACTGAATTGCACTTATTTAGTAGCGTTTTACACCAAAACTTTGCCTAATTAGAGCATAGTGTCAGTCCTCACATCACCTGTATTAAAATTCATTTTGAGCTTGTGAGTCCTTGTCCACAGCCCAGATCCGTCGTTCGAGCTTTCATTAGGAAGCAGCTCATAGATACTGATACTTGTGAAAATTTAAAAAACTAACTATTTACCAGTTTTTGCAAAAAAAGAAAAAAATGATACATTGTAAAAAATGGCCGTGTGTTTAACAGTACAAAGCTGTGAAAATGCTACAGTAAAAACAGTTAAATGGTTAATGGTAAATTCCTGTAAAACTTAAAGGATGTAAACTGACATTCCCAGAATTCCCTGCATTGCATTTAAAATGTAGTTTTTTCTTTGGTTGGTTTAATGATCTGATGTTTAATCCAGGCCTTTATGAAGCCACAGATCAAAGCCGCAGATTTCAGTCTGATAAATGGCTGGTCTGGGATCAGGTTCTTCTTGACCATATCCATTATGATGTGAGAAGGTGTAAGAGCTGATCTCAGATCTAATGCATCTTTAGCGGTGCCTGTGGCATTAAGCTAACAAACAGCTTAAAGGTAAAGCTCTTGTGCATCTCTTGATCGTATTTCAGCAGATGTCTTTATGGACTCTCTATGTGGTTAACAGGAAATCAGACGCAGATCATATTATCTCACTTCACTCTGTCGATATGTGCACCTGTTTATTAGCTCCTAAATCTAATTCTGAGGTTTCAATCCAGCTCATATGCTAAGAATGAAATTGGTCCAGCTGAAGCTATTCTAAGATCGCTCAAAGTTCTCGCAGTCTACAAGATTTCAGTGTTGTTCTGTATCCAGAAGAAACGTCCATGCTTGATTGCACTTAAGAATCACTCCCAGAATTTCGGTGAAGTATGAAGGAAAATTGCATTCAACCATTGCTCTGGTCTTCAGACACATTACTCAGTCCTATTAATGTGTGAATGTTTCTGAATCTGCTTAAACGCTACATTTATGGCTATTGTTTTAGAATTTTAACCCTTACAAAAAAACTTAATAATGTTTTGATTTGTGCATCTGTATTTACAATAAATAACAAAGCCAACATGAGATATTTTGAAATGTAAAATAATAACATTTAAGACATTTTAATCTGACTTTATATTTAAGTGTGTATATATATATATCATATAATATACTTTTTTTGCTTATATTTTTATGTGTGACTGGTAACAAGTGACAGTCTTTATGAGGACAATTATAAGCTTTAAAAATTATATTTCAGGAATAAAACAAGGGATGAATGAATCATCAAATCAGTAAATCAGATGATTTGTTTAATCATCTGATTTAAATCTAATTTGTTCAAAAGATAGATTTATTCAGAAACAAAACAAGTGATAAGTTAGTTATTTAATCATTCTTTCATATGATTTTCTCAGAACAATGATTCATCCATAAGTCTCTGTGTGAGTCATTGAATCATTCACTAAACCAATTCATTCAGAAACACTGATTTATTTAAGAACAAAACCAGAGATAAGTCATTGAATCATTCATATAAATGATTTATTCAAAACACTGATTTATTTAAAAGTATTTATGAGTGAGTCTTTGAATCATTCACTCAATTAATTAGCTCAGAATATGGATTTATTCAGGGCCAAAACACTAGGTGAGTCAGTGATTGAATCAATCTTTCATATGATTTGTTCAAAACACTGATTCATCCATAAGTCTTTATGAGTGAGTCATTTAAATGATTCTAATGAAGTTAGAATGAATGAAGTTAGCGTGCTTCTGTGTGTTTCTCAGTGTTAACTCACATGTGGATTTGTATTATGATAGGGGGATCAGACTGGGAATATTGTGTCTAAAATCTAAGTTTCTTTATATGAACATCTTGTTTATTAAACCTTCGGTCTGAGTCAAAACAGCAGTGAGATTATAAGTGTGATATTACTTAAATCTCCATCTCTTCTCTTGTGGTTTACTATTATTCTGTTTCCTCGATCTGTGTCAATACATATATCTCTTTTCTCAGATGTTATGCTCTAATTAAGATCTGCTGTATATCGGTTTGAACCATATCAACTTTCCTATGGAATCTTTGCCATTTATGAAATCAATAGCAGCAGGAAAGGTCACAGAGAGACCAGACTTTCCTTCACTTTCCTCTTGCTCTGAACTTCAGCTTTTGTCTGTTGTCTCAGATGAGTCTAATAGTCCTCAGGAGAAGTAATAAGTCAATAATTGTCATTTAGAGTATAAATGAATGAGGATAGTACCTCAGATGTTTTGAAGAGAATTGTTTGAGGTCAGGATGGTGTCAGATCTAAATAGTTTTGAGAGCTCTTCTGATCAGTTTCACATGGTTCTTCATTTAGTATATTTATCATCTATGAATAAAAACATACACGTGCATGTATATATTTATAAGAAAATATGTTCAGTGGCTACGGACAGCCACAGGAGAAACTGGCTGCATTTGTTTAAAAGGGTGCTTCTACTAAATACTGAGCAAAGGGTCTGAATACTTATGACCATGTGATATTTCAGTTTTTCCTTTTTAATAAATCTGCAAAAATTTCAACAATTCTGTGAATTTCTGTCAATATGGGGTGCTGTGTGTACATTAATGAGGAAAAAAATAACTTAAATGATTTTAGCAAATGGTTGCAATACAACAAAGGGAAAAATTTAAGGCGGTCTGAATACTTTCCGCACCCACTGTACTGTATATGAAAAATATGTAACACATGTACAAGAAAAATCTTATGTTTGTATACTAAATATATTTATATATAATATAACATATAATACTATAAAATGTGTATACATGTGAATATTCTGAAAATATATATTGTATGTGTGTGTATTTATATATACATAATAAATAAAAACAGTACACATAAATATATCGCGTAAAACAAAAACCTTTGCATTAATTGTTGGACAGCACTAATAAAAATACAAAGATAAAGGAAATATATTAAATTTGTTGTTATTAACAACATGAAGTGCTACAAACATTACATAATCTCAAAGTTTCTCAAACTAGAACAAGTGAGTTTAATCAAAAGCTAACAATTATTAGAATTATTGAAATAATAAAAATGTAAAATTAAAATAAACAATTTTTTTAAAGCAAATGTTTTAGGTGAAAGATTCCGCTGACCCAAAAAACAAACAAAGTTTCTGAATGACTGCATTACACGTGAAATTGACCTTTTAATTTAATTTAATTTGACCTTTGACCTTTTGTTTTTGTAAACTAAGACTTCTTAAAATTTTGATTGCTAATATTTCACCTTAATTCAAACGCCCTTCAAATTGAATTGCAACGCAAATGTCGGTCTCGATTTGCACAGATGAAAACCAAGTCTGTGAGAAACTGAGCAGAGATGTTGAAGTGTGGATGTGTTTCTCCTGTGGCTGTGATGATCTTCTCCTCAGATCTGAAGTTAGTTCTGCGTGATTTTAGCCCGCCTCGGAGCGATTCCGTGACGTTCAGTTTATTTTTATGAATTCTCCGATATCCCCGACAGAAAGCCTCCAGACCGTTATACTTCATGAGTAATAAATAATCTCTTTAGCCATGACTGAGCCAAGATAAAAATGAATTGCTTTCATCCGGTTACCCATCATGCCGTGAGACCCCGGGCGTCCCTGCCGTGAATGATGTCAGCGGTTCTTAACTTCACCTGTAGGCTGTGGTAATGACGGCCCCTTGGCTCAGATTGCAGAGAATCATGCTGAAGCAGATCTGTATTCAGGATAAAAATCTGATCCTACCAATAAAAGCAGCTCTTTGGGGCTGGTAATGTTCGAAGCCGTGAATGTGCTGCGTTGACCTCCGTGAGAAGTGTTGCAGATTTCCCAGGATCGCTCTCTCTCCTGTCTTTGGTCTGTAATGATGCAGATCTACTCAGAATGACTTTCACTTGCAGTTCAGTTTAAAGTGGATTCGAACTGAGCTTTTATCATCTCACTTACAACGGCTCTTTTTATAAAGAGATCTGAGAGCTGTTTAATCTGTCAGATTTGAATGCATTTATGTTGATTTGGTGTCGCTGAATCATGATTTTGGATTGAATAATAAAAAAAAGTTGGGAAAGATTAAAACGTTGAAGGCAAGCAGCTGGAGGAGATTTTAGAGTTTTAGTTTATGCAACAAAAGTTAAGAAATCTCCTCAAGCAAACTTTTCTTTGTCTTTGTACTGCAGTTGAGTTACATTTTAAACTTTTCTGATTAGCAGAACTTAATTTGATCAAATTTACCTGAATTAATCCTTTTAAGGGCATAATTATTTGACAAAAAACATTATAATTTCTGCTTTGGACACAAACCTCCGTCAGAGAAGACGACGTCTGCAAACCTTTGGGTTACTTTTGGTTCTGCTTTTGACATTTTAAAATATAATAAATAAATGATTGTAATTGTATTGATTTGTCTGTCATGTTTGTCTTACGCTGTACAGAGACAGATATGTTTAGGTTTGGAGGTAGGAGTGGAATTAGCGACTATAAAAATATTTTTAAATGCTACAAAATTGTTATTTTCCTGCATATTTTGGTCAGTTGCATTTTATATCCTTTTATAATCGCAGAAGACTGGTAGCTTTAGGTTTGGCGGTAGGTTAAGGGGTCTAAAAATCTGAATTGCTTATTGACAAAATGATAAAAATGCACTGATACAAATATCTTGATTATATAAAAGATATACACAACAACTGAAGGTATTTTAACAAAAAATACGTAGCGATTCGTACGCTTTAAAGACGTCTAAATTGTATGTTTTAGCAACAGTAAAAACATATGAAAATGTTTGTTTTATGCTTGCAAATGTAACGTATTAATACGTTTAAACGAGATCAGGCTACTAAAAAAACAGTAAACAGTTTTTATTCATTTGAATAATAATTACTGTTAATAACTGTTCATTATTCATTCACACTCTTTTTCTTTTTGTAAATTGTTACTGTTTATTTAAATTATGATGACCTTGGAATTGTGGTGTGCCTACTTTGATCTTTTTATTATATTTCTTGCGTGTTGGAGAACACACATTGAACTGATGTTGTTGACACATTGACACACACACACACACACACACACACACTATAAGTCCTTACACAATCCAACGTGTTTAAATTGAACTGGAAATTAGGTGCTGGGCGTCCGGTCAGAGGAGAACTGGACCCAACT
>JAUCNO010001360.1:0-14881 GCA_032353835.1 Enteromius viviparus | reverse complement strand
TGTGCTATCTGTCACTGATAAAATAAACTTACCATTAAAATTATACTGTTCTGAGACTTTTCATTTCTTTGTCATTAGACAAACTTACAAAATCAGCAGGGGGTCAAATAATTATTTCCTCCACTGTATATTAATATATAAATAAATATATATAAAAATCTATAAATACATATTGAATTAGAGTATATATTTAAAATATATATATATTTTTTTAATTTAGCAAGGATGCATTAAATTGACCAAAGTTGACAGTAAAGACATTTCAAATATTATAAAGTATTAATATTTCCGTTCTTTTTTTCTATGCTGTTCTTTTGAACTTTTTATTGAGAAAAAGACAAGTTCTTTTGCAGTGTTTGAATTCCTGAAGGGTGTCATAAATACCACAAGTGCTTCCGATAATTCTGTGCTGATGGAGTTTATGAACAAAGACGGAGCGACACGTGATCATTATATAAGAGCACAGCTGAAGACATTAAACTTTCATTTGATGTGACAGGACACGTGCTGCTTTATTATTAATTATGCTGTAGTCTCTTCCTCAAATCCCACTCTGATTAGAAACAGACCTGCGGTAGATTCAGATTTGTTGATTAACAGCCTGTTCAGATTAAAGATCATAACTTCATCTTTATAATAATCATTGCAATTCTGTAAGAACAGGGATGTCCACACTGCAATTATAATCATAACAACACAGAAGCACAATATTGTTTTTCCAGCTTGAACGCTAAAAAACCTAAAGCCAATCTGAATCCATCCGTCTTTAAAGAGCTCGAGCAATTTTAAATATTGTCCTTTTGTGTGGATGCTAACATAGTTATAGTTATGTAGTTATCGTTACAACCTAATCTAATTGTTATTGGTGTGAATGCTGATATATTTATCATTTTTGGTGCAAAAGCTAATATAGGTACTGTTATATTTATTTTTTTGGTGTGAACAGTAATATAGTTATTATCATTATTGGTGTGAATGCTAGTATCATTTTTGTTGGTATGAATGCTAATATAGTTATTATTGGTGTAAATGTTAATAAAGTTATCATTTTTGTAATTATGTGATCGTTAATATAGTTATCGTTATTGGTGTGAACAGAAATATAGCTTTTGATATTAGTGTGAACACTAATATAGCTAATGTTATTGATGTAACCGCTTATATAGTTATGGTTATTGGTGTAAAACTAAAAATAGTTAGCGTTTTTGGTGTGAACAATAAAATGATTTTTGTTATTGGTGTTAAGGTTAACAAAATGAGCATTTTTGATGTTGATGCTAATATAGTCGGTGTTATTGTTTTTGGTGTGAACGCTAATATAGTTATCGTCATTGTTTTCAATGCTAATGGTGTGTTAGTGTGGTCTGTGTTGATCTGGTTTGTGGTCAGTAGTCCAGTCTTCTGGTTCTCTCTGGATCTGTAATGCTGACGGTTTCTGCTGGGTATTACAGCACAAGTGTGTGTGTGATAAATGAGTCTCAGTCTGAACATGAATATTAACAATTAACATCCAGATGTTAGATAAACAATGAAGGTGTGTGAAGGCCTGAGTTTTTGTGCATTTTAGACCTTGTATACTTTATAAATTCACATTAACATCAGGATAATTATCGTTGACTTAAACAAAACGTTTGGTTAACGGAATTTGAAACTGAGGACAGCATAACTGAAATAAAAAATGTAAATAAAAAAATTTAACCAGTTTTATTTTGACTAGTTGCAAAAATTAGTAGTTAAAATAGCTTGATGAAAACTATATAGTCATTTTTTAGAACTAATAAGAATGAAAATTACACAACAACATTACTAAAACTTTAACTAAAACTAAAATAAAACAAATATAAATAAAATCTAATTGAACTGCACAGTGTGTTGATATTTTAGTGTATGTAATTATGAAAAAAATATAATTAATAATTTTATTCATTTAAAAATGTGCCACCTATGTTTTTCAATTTTTTTAAAAAGATTTTTATTTTTAGTTTGTGAAAGTATTACTTTTTATTCAGAACGTATGTTTCTGTGTTCTTTTAGTATTTTTGTTTTAGTTTGAATTAGTTCCTATTTTTTATATTTGTTTTCATTTTCATTTTAATAAAATAATAATAATAATGATAATAACAGTTGCTTTGTTTGTAATTATTTATACTAGTACATTAAATTAAAGTAACTGAAAATAGGAAATGTTGCACTTAATGCTTTCTATTTGGTTTATAGCCTATATTTTATTTTATTTCAAGTTTTTGTTTTGTTAGTTTAATGACCCTGACATGCATCACATTTATCGAAATTGACAGCATATTTATTTATAATATCAGAAATTATATGTATTTCAAGTGAACGCTGGAGCAGTGGAATTAAAATATATTAAAACTGAAATAATGAAAATATTAAACTAAAGTATAATACTAAAATATATCCAAAATTAAATAAAAAATGCTATAATGTTTCACTGCATAGGAGCCGGAGACGCTTCTTTCAGAAACAAATCTTATGACCCTGAAGGTTTGTGCTGTTTTATTAGTAAAGTGTCACGTTACAGAGGTGAAGTGAGCTGTGAACTGAAGCACCTCGTGTTCGTTTTTAAAAACACTCTTGTGTGATTTCAGCATGTCAGTTTTCCTCGTCCCCGTTCATGTCTGCTTCCGCTGGCACCAGTCAGGAGCCTTCGTGTTCTTCAGCCTGGTTTTAATGTTTCAGTTGTTAAATTAAACATTGTGTTAAACAGAGCTACTACAGTCCGAAGGAGGAGAGAAGTAAAACAGGAATGAGCAATGATTCAGAATCAAAACTGAATCAAATGAACGTGATGCCTGTAGATAGTGTGTTTTTAATGAGGCTGTAATCACCAACGGCATCAAATGAAACCCCTTCATATACCTGCACTATATAACAGACTGGAGAGGACAATGCTCAGGCATTTGTAGACATCAGTAGATGGCAGCATCGAGTCAGTGAACAGATCTGAGATCTGCATATTGAGCTTGTGTGTGATCGTAGGGTCTAAAAACACCAACCCAAAAGTGTTTGTTCTTACACTTCTGTGCATGTCAATATATGCATCAGTAGTTTGTACAAGAGCTACTACACTTATTCATCTACTAAAATCAGCAAAACACCAGAAGAGAGAAGATCCTGTAACATTGGGATCACATTCACACAGTTAGATTTACTCAAGTGCACACATCTGAGGTGATTTAAGAAGAATACCTGACAAAACGTCTCTTGAGCTTTGGATAGTAATGACCTTCATTCATCATGAAAAGATAACATGTGCAGAAGTCTGACCTGCTGAGTAACACGTGTCTTCAAGGACTTTATAAGTTCTGTTTTAGGGGGATATTCTCTGCACTTATTGTGACTGTGTAGTATTTACTTAAACTACCTATCAGAGGATTGGAATTTAAATATAGTGTTTATTTTTGTAAAGAGAAGTCATTTATTTGAACAGGAATAAGGTACAAATGTGAAATATTATAATAATATAAAAAAATGTTTTCTCTGCATAATCAGAAATGTTTATTGAGCAGTAAATCAGTATATTATTATGATTATTATGATCATTTGACACTGAAGACTGGAGTAATGCTGCTGAAAATACAGCTGAACGTCACAGAAATAAATTACACTTTAACACAGATTCACACAGGAAAAACATATTTTACATGTTAATATTATTTCACATTTTATTCTGTGTTTTTGATGGAATAATTCCAGCCTTGCATGAGCAGCAGAAGAGACTTCTTTCCAAATCATCAAAAAGCCCTACTTATTCCAGACTTTTCCATGCATGACAGGACTGAGAGAATCAGAAGCACCTGTACGCGTCTCGCACCCGCGCAGACAATGAGACGCGCATCGGTCCTGATTAATCGATGTGACCGGCGTTTCCATGGAAACCGCCTCTAGAGACCCAGCCGGCCGCTGAACCCATGCACAAATCGCCCGTGATGAATGAGTTTTGTCCTGGTTTGATTCTACCGAGACCCGGTGGAGGTAGTTAGTTAAGAGCAGCACAGAGGCGGCCTACATTCACCCAGCGGGGCCGGGGGCCCCCAAGGGCCTCACAACACTGTTTTTAGCACACGTTATAATGAATGTTGCACAGATGCAAAGAATCATCTTTACCAGCCCTAAATTACAGCGCAACCGGTGGATTCTGGCTTTATGTCGGCTGTATTTATATCTGGATCATTTTGAGGCCCTATAAGAGCGTGCTTTACCCTTAAAACTCGTCTTTTGGAGTGCGAACCGGCCACCTTTGGCCTGCTAATCTGCTGCTGTAAATGAGGAAGCGCCGCAGTCATTATTTTTCCTGTTAACTGGTGCAGAGCTGCAGATCTCTGGTGTTTCCAGACTGGTTTCTCCAGCTGGACTCAATTCGCAGCGCTGTGATAGTGAAGGCCAATCTGGACCAGACGGAGACAGACGTGCAGAATTAAAAAGTTGAGGTGCTTAAACACTCCAATATGGCTGTAAAAACTCTCTGAGGAAACAATTTTCACCTCGGAAGAAATAAAAAGACTGAAACAAGTCACTAGGTGTCATCCAGTGAGAGTCTAGAGCTATGAAAGAAATGTGTTTGATGAGAACTGCTTCAAACTAAGATCTCTGTGATTGAGATTTATATCGTATCTGAGCAGCAGGTCTGTGTTTTTCCAAAACAGTAAAAGATGTCAATCCTGGAGCCATTTTATTTTATTTTATTTTGTTTTATTTTGTTTTGCAATTTGCTGAACACGTCCAAATTAGTAAACTTCATTACTGAACCTCCCATACAATTTACATATGAACCATAAGTTTTATTAAATACGAGTACCTTTGCTGTATTTTATGTCATCTTGGTAACAAAATAGTTCCCTTGACTGTCGGTCACTATGACGTTATGTTGTGACGACAGACTGGGGTCATTACTTGGGGGCCCTGATTCGCTCTGATATAGAGAAAACGCCAATCAGAATTCATTCTAAATGGCTGGTGGAATTTGCATGCTAGGCCACTCCCAGCCATGCAGGTATAAATAGGCTGCAGCTGCATCCACTCTTGTGCGGTTCACTCTTGTCACATGTGTGGTTCTCTTACTGAACGCAGTGCTTCCATGTCTCGATTCTTCCTCGTCAAAGACCCTTTCTACAGTTTCGAGGGTCGAGCATGGCAGTACAGGGTCCTCCCCTTCGGGCTCTCCCTGACCCCACGAGTCTTTACGAAGGTCGTTGAGGGCGCCCTTGCCCCGTTAAGGGAAGTGGGCGTCCGGATCCTCGATTACCTCAACGACTGGCTCATCATGGCCCATTCGCGAGAGCAGTTGTGCGATCACAGGGAGTTGGTGCTTCAGCACCTCAGCCTTGTTGGGGCTTCAGGTCAACTGGGAATAGAGCAAACTCTCTCCTGTGCAGAGAGTGCTGCACTTCCAGCCCCTGGAGAGACCTTGTGTTCCTGCGGGCCAGAGTGTCCCTCGGCCAGGTGTCTCGGCATTCTGTCGTCATGACAGATGCTTCCAGTCTGGGCTGGGGCACTGTTTGCAACTTGCAGGCAGCTTCGGGGCTCTGGACCCTCGGCACGGATGCACTGGCACACAGCTGGCCGCAAGGTGTTCTTCCACCAGCAGTGGTTAACATGATCACTTCGGCTAGAGCCCTCTCTACAAGGCGAGCCTATGCCTTGAAGTGGTGTCTGTTCGCTGACTGGTGTTCTACTCGTGCAGAGAACCTCCGATCATGTACGATTGGAGTAATGCTTTCCTTTTTAACCCACAGTGTTCAGACTGAGGCGGAGCAGTCTGATGCTAGGCCCAGTATCCAGGTGTTGCTAAGCCCGGAAGGTCAGCCCCTGTATTGGGATAGGTGGCCACATGCATGATTCCCCATTGGTAATCTCTTGCGAAGGTATTCCACGAGAAAGTTTCCCAGATGGTAAAATCGTTTCTTCCCTCGGCCCGTCTATGTGTGTCTAGTCTTTCCCCCTGCGGGTGGAACTAGCCCATAGGCATGTTGCGTATATGACAGCGCCCAGTAAGGGACATTCCATACTGCATACTGCACATTACCTCCCCTCGTGCAGGGTGCGGTTTCCCTCCAGGTGAAAAGAACTTCCATTGGTCCATACGGTACCGCGGTCAAGTGACTTGCACCAGAGTGTTGGGAAGGTTGCGACCTTGCACAGCAATCGCCCCCGATGATTAGATGTCGGTCACGACGGGGCTCTTGGCGATTGCACTTTCCATAATGGACCCCAGTCTGTCGTCACGCCATAACGTCATAGTGACCGACAGACAAGGGAACGGCTAGGTTACCTATTGTAACTGAATCAGGGAACGGAGACCCTCTGCCATCCCTCTGTTATGCCCTTCTGCCATCACCTCGAGCCCCATCGATGTGGGCCCAGGGGGCCTGGCTCTCGTCTTCTCAGCAATATCTAAAGAGTGGAGGCAGCTGCAGCCTATTTATACCTGCCTGGCGGGAGTGGCCTAGCATGCAAATTACACTTGCCATTCAGAATGAATTCTGATTGGCGTTTTCTCTATATCAGAGCGAATCAGGACTCCCAAGTAATGACCCCAGTCTGTTGTTATGACATAACGTCTCCGTTCCCTCCATCAGAGGGTTTACAATAGGTAACCTAGACATTTGTTACAGTGTTTTTGACTCGATTGTATATAACAAAGGCAAGACACTACAGGCAAAAACTTTGTTTTCACAATGGTTTTATTATTGCACTTTATATATTTGTGACTATAGATTTCAATTATAATATATAATTACAAAGATACAATACAACAATATTTTCTCAAAATGGTTTTATTATTGCAGTTCATGTGTGGATCTCAGTTACATGAAAGGCTCTGAATTAGATTTTTTATAAACTTAAAAGATTTAAAAGATTTTATACTAAACTTAAAACTTTTATTCCTATCTATATTCTGAAGGTTTTTGCTGAGGGGTTTACAGATCATTCACTTTTGATGTTTTCGAATTTTATTTTAGTCATTTGTGTCTATAGAGTTTAATTACCAATGCATATCTTTAAGTGTTTTTTATCAAAAGGATTTTTTTCTCCACATCAGCATCACTTACATACACCAAACAGTTTTCTACATATCTATATTCTGAAGGTTTTTTCTGAGGGGTTTGTTCACATGATTCACACTGGTTTTATTATTGCACTTGATCTATTTGCATCTGTAGATTGCAATTACAACACTTTTTATAAGACACAAAATTAGTTTGTTCCTCCACTTCAGTAACACTTACAGACACCAGATCTTACAGCCGTATTCTTCTCGATATGCTGAAGGATTTGTTCATATCATTCACACTGGTTTTATTATTGTATGTCATTAGAATGTCGGGGAAAAGATAATTTATTTCAGGAATTCAACTCACATTGTGAAACTGGTGTATATATAAATAAATTCAGTGCACACAGACTGAAGTAGTTTAAGTCTTTGGTTCTTTAAATTGTGATGATTTAGTCTCACATTTAACAAAAACCCTAAACAAATCTCAACAAATAAAATATGGTGACAGCTAATCAACTCAAAACACCTGCAAAGGTTTCCTGAGCCTCAAAATGGTCTCAGTTTGGTTCACTAGGCTACACAATCATGGAGAAGACAGATCTGACCAGAGCTGTCCAGAAGACCATCATTGACACCCTTCACAAGGAGGGTACGACACAAACATTCACTGCCAAAGAAGCTGTCTGTTCACAGAGTGCTGTATACAAGCATGTTAACAGAAAGTTGAGGAAGGAAAAAGATGCACAACCAACCGAGAGAACTCAGCCTTATGATGATCATCGAGCAAAATCCATTCAAGAATTAGGGTGAACTTCACAAGTTTGGCTACAGTTATCGTATTCCTCTTGTTAAGCCACTGAACCACAACATCAGAGACATCTTACCTGGGCTAAGGAGAAGAAGAACTGTACTGTTGCCCAGTACTTCAAAGTCATCTTTTCAGATGAGAGCAAGTTTTCTATTTAATTTGGAAACCAAGGTCCTATAGTCTGGAGGAAGGGTGGAGAAGTTCATGAATCCAGTGTTGTTTCCACAGTCTGTGATGGCTGGTGGTTCAATGTCAGCTGCTTACCAATACATTTTGGAGCACTTCATGCTTCCTTCTGCTGAGCAACTTTTTAAAGATAATGATTTCATTTTCCAGCAGGATTTGGCACCTGTCCACACTGCCAAAAGCACCAGAAGTTGGTTAAATGACCACGGTGTTGGTGTGCTTGACTGGCCAGCAGACTCACCAGACCTGAACACCAGAGAATCTATGGAGAATTGTCAAGAGTAAAAAGGAGAGACAAGAGACCAAAAAAATGCAGATGAGCTGAAGGCCAGTGCCTAAGAAACCGAATTGCTGAATCCATTAAAGCAAAAGGAGCCCCTACTAAGTATTGAGTATATATACAGTAAATAAACATACTTTCCAGAAGGCCAACAATTCACTAAGAATATTCTTTATTGGTCTCATGAAGTATTCTAATTTGTTGATATTTGTTGAGGGTTTTTGTTAAATGTGAGCCTATAAATCATCACAATTAAAATAATTTATTTAATACATGAGTTTCACTATTTGAGTTGAATTCCTGAAATAAATAAGCTTTTTCACGAAATTCTAATTTATTGAGATGCACATATTACACATATTCTTCTCTATATTCTGAAGGATTTTACTGAGGGGTTTGTTCATAAATCATTCACACTGATTTATATAACATTTCATTCCTAAAAACACTGTGAAAATGTATTTTTTCTCTCTGTTGACAGTATTTTCTGATTTATAGAGTGATGAAAATATATATAAAAAATCCTCTCTGTAAAAACATTTAACTCTAATATATCAACAAAATGAAAGAATATTTTGAACCAGGCTGTTTCTGGAAATGTGTGCAAATTAGTGCATACGTAATTAGATTGTGCCTTCATAGTGCATTAAAACTTGGCATTTCTGAAAATATTAATACAAGAAATACTTACAGTTCTAAATCAGCTAGGGAAGAATTGTTATATATATATATATATATATTTTTTTTTTTTTACCTGTTCACCTGTGCTGTCTTGCCTCTATTAGATGGTTTTAACGTAAATCTGTTGTTCAGGTGTAATGCAGTGTTATATATCCTAATTGTCATTTGTAGTAGCTTATAGAATCAGAACTACATTTTCAGAGCAGTTTGTGTGTAGTGGCACTGCTCCGGGTGTGTGTTCACGGTGTGTGTGTGTTTGTGTGGTTAATTACTTCTCACTGCTGTGTGTGTGCACTTGGATGGGTTAAACGCAAAGCACAAAATTCCTAGTATGGGAAACCATACCTGGCCACATGTCACTTCCTTCCTCCTTCCTTCCTTAAATGTTTTGAGGCGCTTCACTAGCACTGCTGTCATGTGTCGTGCAGATCTAGTGGTGTTGGTGTTTTCCAGCTTGCCGTTCGGGGTGATTGACGGACAGAGGAATTGTATTGACAGAGCGAAACGTCTGTTCAGAAAACACACCATATCATCAGTCAAAGAGTGTGTGTGTGTGTGTGTGTGTGTGTGTGTTTGAGAGAGTGTGTTTCCCATCAGAGGTGTATCCCAGACTGAACCAGCAGTGTGTGATGGTGTCCAGCAGAGGGTGGTATCTATCAGGACACGGGACTCTGTGCTCTGATGCCTCAAGCTGCTGGGAAGGGCCTGCTTGTGAGCGTTTATGAGCCGATATATAAATATTCTATATTGTATATTACACTGCAAAAGCATAATGTTTCCTAAATCAAGAGATGTACTTGGGATGCAAAATTAATATCATGATCATCAGGGTTTTATGAAAGTTAATCAAAATGAAGGGAGTTTATCTTCCAGTGGGGGTTAGAAAAATTATCTAATTTTCCCTTTGAAATAAATGTATTTTTTTGGACCCCACTGGCAGATATTTTGGTAGCACTTTACAATAAGTCGCCATTTATTACAGTTTTTTTGGATTGCTTACACACTAAAATTAAAAGTAGTACACTATTAGCAAAACCTTACACTCAAGAAGCAAAACATCTGCCCATATTTGCACAACTATAAGCACATTATCAACCTCACACTTGTTGCAAAACTCTACACACAGTGATTTGCAAAACACTAAACACACTTAACATACATTACACACAAAAATCTATCATGAAGTCACTTTCTTGCAATACCAAAGCACTGACTGTCAAATTACTGCACCGTCCAACCAATTGGTTCAACACAGTCATCAGGTGTGCAAACACTTGTTTGCTTAATTGTAGACACACCAATCAGGTGTTTAAGCACTATAAAAAGCAGCAGGTGAGTTCATCAGTCTTTAAGCACAATGGAAAGAGTCAGAGAAAGAGTAGTAAGACGACAAGGAGGACAAGAAGGAGGAAGAGGAAGAGGAATCAACAGAGGAAGAGGAAGAGATGGAGGCCATGCTGGAGGTAGAAGAAGAGGAAGAGGAAGAGGAAGGCAAGAAGGTGCTCAAAGAGGACCAAATCTTACAAATGAGATCCGCGCAACACTGGTTGACCACGTTGTCAACCATGGCCTGTCGCTGAGGGAGGCTGGACTGCGAGTACAGCCAAATCTAAGCCGATACACAGTGGCAAGTGTGATAAGAACATTTCGACTGGAAAATAGGTATTGTAAAAATATCACTATATCAAAGACATCTGCACGGTTTCAGTAACAGTTTACAGTACTGTATTCTATGCAGTATCAGCACTTCTGTTACCTTGTCCTGTGAAATTACTGTACTATTGTATACTGTTTTTTTGTTTTTTCTACAAAGGATTGAGGGTCAGGAACGACAAGGGGGAAGGCCTCCTATGTTCACAGAACAGCAAGAGAGGGAGATAGTAAACATGGTTTTGGCCAACAATGCTATAACACTCAAACAGCTCCAAGCTAACATTGTCAATAACCATGCCACTTTCAATGATACCCATCAGGTCTCGATATCAACACTCGCAACCTGAAAAAAAAACATATTCAAATGAGGCAAATTTATCGAGTGCCCTTTGAGCGAAAGGGTGAAATGACTGCGGCATGATTATGCAGAGGTATGGATTCACTTTAGCAGTGTGATCTTGCATACTGTCTCATAATCTTTTACTGTACTGTAATATATATACTACATCTACAGTAAACTACACAATTTTGCATTTCAAAACAAAATGCCATTTTGAGAAGAAATTACAATTCTGACAACATGCTTTCAGAAAATGTGTGGAAACAATTGGGAAAAACTGTAAGTAAACTGTATATTAGCAAAAAACGTTAAAAATACAGCTCTGGCTAACCAACAGGCAGCACAAGTTTCTCCTCCCTCATTGTGGTCTCTGGACTTTCTAAGCATCAGAGACATTTATAACCACAAAAGAAGGCATTTATTCATTTGCATGCATTATTTTGATTGGACAATGGGAAAAAACGAATGATGTCGGCAAAGGTTTTGTGTGAGGGGTAGGGTAGAAAAGTGATTTTCTGATTGCAGTCAGTCCACGTGACCAAACAGATCCTAAAGGATTTCGTGTGCATCTCTCTTCAAATGTTCATCTTGATTTGAAATCAGGTTTAATCAATGGTTTGGTTTTATCTCATGTTGAGAGCTTTTACTGAGCTTTATTGATGTACTTGTAAGTTTTCGCCACTAGAGGTCACATTTTCAAAACAATAACAAAAGCGAAGTTCGATGATTTAGCGCTGAACTTTGGGATGTGTTGTTTTTACAAATCATGCTTACTGATGAAAAACTCATTTATATTTGTTTTATCACATGACTATTACTTACATAATGAATATTGAATATTGAATATATTAGTTTTTCTCAGTTGCTAAAAAACTAAAACCCATTGGCTAAACATAGTTCTCAGTGGCCTGACCTCATTTAGCTAATTGTCTGTTGTCACCCAATTTGCAGATCTAGATTTAGAATTTTCAAAAAAACTCTGTCCATTCTACAGTTTTCCTTGAGAACTATATGTTTTGAACAATGTGATTTCTATGTTTTGGTGTATTGTTTACTGACTGCTTGATAGTGTATATCATTTTGATCACTCTGTTTATGATTTGAGAGCAGTCCTTGATTTTGAAAACAGCTAAAACTGTTTTGAGGGGAAAGTTTTATTTTGCATGAGCCAGAGGCTTTGTAAATAGTGCTTGAAGATAAGGTTTTGTGTTTAATGGTTTCAGAAAATGAAGCAAAGTTTCAAAAATTGTGTTTTAGCAAGTGATAAAAACTGAGTGGAGTCTCTGTCCAGTCCAAGGTTTTTGCAATGCTCTCTCCATTTCGGAAACGCCGACATTTGTTCTCACTTTATTTAGTTGTCTGTTCCAATATCTTCTTGCCTTGGTTTGTATACATCTACGTTTTGTGGTATTGTTGAGAGTGTAATCATGATTTATGATATGGAAATGCACAGTACACTAAATAACTACCGCCTTTGTCCACATGTGTTGCCGTAGTATTCACAGACGAAAACCAAGGATAGCGCGGATATTGCGTCATTGATAGGCGACAAGGAACAGGGTCCGTTCATTGTTTAAATTTCTTTGAATTTACAAATCCTACAGAACATCTGAGATAACGTAAGAACACAACTGCATGAAATATAAAACACTAATTTTTACATATATTTAATAACAAAAATCGTACATATTGCGCCTTTACAGTTTTTGCCCGTTGCTTGAATTTTGCAAAACATCGTGCCAAAACTCTAAACACAAGTAAAGATGACACAACACTGGGAAATATACCATTCACATCTGTGTCAAACTGAAACACTACTCTCAAAACCTGAACTCTGCTATAACCTAACATTCCTTTGTCAAAATGTAACTCTGTTGACAAAATGATACACACTTGTCTCCTTTATATAAAACACTGCAGTCTTTGATTTTCACAGTTTATTCAGAAGGCATATTTTCAGGAGACACATTTTTAAACAACCAAAAAAGCAAATAACTCTACTCAATATTGTACATTGCAGTAACATGAATTTAGATAAAGCAAAAAAACAAAACAAAAAAAAAGTGATAGAAAAAAACACTATTCTGTAAACATAGAAAATAATGACAATTGTGCATACGTGGGCTCATGTTCCATTGCCTGCAGAAGAGGTATGTGGTCATATACATGCCATCTCCAAGCCGAAAAAAAATTCTCTATACTCCTCTGGACCAGAGCAGCCCGATGGAAACTGACATTATCCCATGCCACCACAAACCTGGGCTGATCTGGTCTGTTCTGTACAACTATATTATGTAGAGCATCTAGAAATGTGAGTATTTGTTGGCTATTGTATGGACCTAGTTTTGGATGATGATCCAAAATCCCTCAAAGGCTTATGGCGGCACACAATGTGATATTTACCCCAAAAGGTCTTTGAGTCATTCTAGAACAGTGGTTCCCAACCGTTTTTAACTCGCGGCCCACACAGCCAAACACATATGTTTCCGCGGCCCACTGCAAAAGATTTGAAACAATCCCGCTTTTTGTGTCGGGTTATCTAAGTACTCAGAAACAAAGCTGTTACAGTAATTGTCTTTATTGAATAAACTGGTTGAAAACACATATTTGCTAATTTTTCTTACAGTTCTTTACTGTATCATCCACTGTACTGAAACATCTCAATATAACTAATCATGGTATGTTTCACAAAAACTACCACTTTGGCTGCCAAAGGAGCATTAGCACCCTGCAATACCCTGCACACATGATGTGGTATTGTTCATATAGAATAGTGCTGTAAATACCATCTGAGTGGAGTAGAAGGTAGAGAGTTGAAGACATACCTGTTTTCTAGTCGGAATGTTCTTACTGTATTACAGATGCAACTGTGAAGTTTAAGGTATAGTTACAGCAACTTCAAGTTATGTTACTTTGGTTTAAGCATGTGTCTTTAGTGTTCAAGCAATGGGTAAAAACTGTAATAGTTTTAGAAATTGTGCTATAAGAATCACCGTTAGGGTTTAAACATTCAGAAAAAACTAAGTTCAACAATCAATTATCTCTTACCTAAAACACCTCTGTATTCAATTATCGAGACATATATACATAGTTCCTTGTCAGGAACTAGAGCTGCGTCAACGAGACGCTTTGGGAACGCCCTCAGCGTGACGGCTCTGAATAGTGTGTTGAATCAGCCAATGAAGAATTGGGACGTCAGTGGTGGGTGACCTCACTGGCCAGGAAGTATTAAAGCACATGGAATCGGCTTTCTTTTCAAACAGCTTTCTGTCATTCAGCAAAGCGCTCTATGAGTGTGTGTTTAAAAAAAAAAGCCTGTGTCTCTGTCTATAGAACAAACTTTGTCAGGGAAAATGTCCAAATAACAAAGTAAACGGGGTGGAAGCAGCTCACAGTACAGTGTGTGTGCACACTTTATCCTCTTCGAGGATACACACACTCTGTATCTGTGTTGCCTGCATGGGAGCTAGACACACAGAAGCAGTTCTCCAGTACAGAAAACTTTAATGAGGAGAGCTGCAGACATTGGCAAAGAATGTTGCTGCGTGTGCTTTGCTCATAAGCAATCTCCGCGGCGCTGTCCCACTCGCGCCGAGGCAGGGCAGCGGCGGCGTTCGTGGGGATCACAAACCGATCTTAAACGCGAGGAAACTGCGACGGATAAATTCCTATCTCACTCCTCTGCTCCAGGATCGGGCGCTACCCAGACGGGAAAGGAAGCGCGTTCTGCTACTTCCCCTCGTCAGGGCAGCGCAGCACTGCTCCTCTCTTCATCCGAGGCTGAAGAGATGGAGGGCGCTGAGGAGACTAAGATCCCCTCCTCACCCCAGTATGAGGCATGAAGGCGATATCTCGCGCTTGATCTAAAAATAGAACGGCAGCAGAGATGAAAAGTAACCGCGCTGTATTAAATGA
>JAUCNO010001357.1:0-13605 GCA_032353835.1 Enteromius viviparus | reverse complement strand
ATGAACCTGCAAATGTCTCAACTGACCAATCAGAATCAAGCATTCCAGAGAGCCGTGTAATAAATATATATATATATATATATACATATTAATGAAATAGTGACAGTAAAGACATATATAATGTTACAAAATATTTCAAATAAAATGCTGTTCTTTTGAAGTTTCTATTCATCAAAGAAGTTTTTCACAAAAATCTGAAAAACTATTTAAAAAATGTATAATATTGATAAGCAGTCTTTCTGAGGGATCACTAAAGACTGGATTAATGATGCTGGAAAATTCAGCTTAAATCATAGGAATAAATTACATTTTAACATATATAACAAAATAAAAAAAATTATTTATATTGTAATAATATATCACAATTTTACTGCATATTTAATCACATAAATGCAAACTTTCCATTTCTGAAGCATAGTGTAGCTCTGATAGGTTTTGATTTGTGATTCTCACCTGCTTTGAATGTGAGCTCATCTTGTTCTTGGCCGTCGTAGTCGTACAGCGCTCTCACTCGCACTCCTTTACTCTCCTCTTCGAACGGATTTCCACCGCCGTTTGTTTCGCTGGCTGGTTGAGCCGCAGGCGGCTGCTCATCATCAGACCATTCGGCAGAATACTGCTGATTCTTCTCATAACTGCTCACGCTGAGGAGAACAAGCAGATGAGAGAAGCTCCCAACAGTTTCTTCATAGACCAAAACATTAACAAAGAGCCTGAGCAGCACAAAAACATAAGTACCTGCCCCGGTTTGCAGTCTGCGGTGTGCCCTGATCTACACCATGTGTGACTTGAGTCAGCGTGACTCCATCATGGTTCCTCTTCACCTTCTCTTTCTTATTAATGGAGTGGCTCAGCTCTGGGTTGAACTCCTGATCCAGAGACAGGATGGATTATGAGTTTTATTCAGTAACTAGCACCTGATATGTGTTCCTGCACTTCCTCACAGATCCCACATATGGACTTTACCTCAAACTGTGGCCAGTTCATGTGCATGCCCGGCCCGTGGACGCTGCTGAACCACTTCAGGTCTTCTTGAGCGCTGGCTGAGGTGATGCTGCGCTCTAGTTCCCTGTAGACTGCAGCATAGCTGTAGAGATTGAATTATAGAGATCATTAAGAGACTGATGGCTGGTTTGGTAAATGCAGTTCTCTTATATATTCATGTTTTCAATAGGGAAGTTCGGACATTGCAAGGCTATTAAATTTACAATTTGTATATTTTGATTAGGAGCCAGCATAAATATTTACTGTCAATTATTAACTGAATGCAATGTTACTGACTAAATTTGTAAAAAAAAATTACTGACATCAAATTTTGCTACAACTTTAATTTCTCATGTTCATTTGTCAATTTAATGTGTTTTGAGGCATTATTTACACTTGGAAAAAATCATGATGCATTAAAGCAAATCTGACCTTATTTACACACGTTTCTGGTCTTATTGTGCACAATTCATTGAGAAAAATAGAATAAAAAAATAAAAATGCTCCACCTCTACAACTCTCCATCAAGCCCTTTAATTGTCAAGCCCCTCCCCTCAACCATGTGGATCCATTCTAGTATGTCACGCCTATGTACTATGTTCATAGAGACCACCAGGTTTAGGTGATCAGATCTGTGCTTTGAAGCTGACCTTTGGCTCTCGGTGAGGTTAAGATGGCGTTTCATATCTAGAAGCACTTCCCGGAGGAAGTTCAGCCTCTTCTCCTCAAACTGCTGGCACTGCTCGAACACCACCTCCATGTTCTCCATGTACTGCGGCGTGCACTTGCTGAGCTCATCAAGGCTCTTCTCGTATTTCTCTTTGGCCTGAAACACAAAACAAAAATCCTCTGACTTGCCGCATACATGATAACTCATTTATGCAAATGCAGTGAGCCAATCATAACAGAGAGTATTTGCATAAAGTGCTAAAATTCCAATTCTAAGACAGTTCATGGGGACAAAAAATGATCACGTTTGGTTGCAATATTATAAAAGAACTGCAAAGAAAAAAATTACATACATTTGATTTAATCTATTTCATAATACATTTAGAATTTATGCATTTTTTAGACACACAAAAATAATGAATTGTTAGGGAAATGTGATCAAGTGTAATGAAAATGATGATGAAATGTCAATAAAGAAAGATGAAATATTTTATTTTGTAAGGCAACTTTAGATTTTGAGCTGACGAGTAAATTTGCTTTTAGATAACATCTCACCAGCAATACCTGCGACAGCATGCATGCATTATCTTAATTGACTAATATCATTATATGGGTTGGTTTTATAGATAACTACAGGCGTCACTCAAATGTCCAGCTTGTCTTGTATTGTGTCTCAGCTGATTCCTCTGGGACTCTGGGTTAAGTGCTTCTAATGCATGCTGGGTTAGGTTAAAGGCTAATGAATTGGCTGTACAGTGCGATAGAGGGCCATTTATTGAACGTCCCTGTGTTGTTTCCCATTAAACGTTCCAAAGGCAGAGGAGGAATATGAAAGGAAGCTCTGGGGAGTCGGAGCTGCTGGTGTAATGAATAGCGAATGAAATTGCGCGAGGACATTTCCATTCGCTGCCGTCTGTTGCTTCTATTGTATTGTAAGATTCTTTTCTTAACAGACGGGAGAAAGAAATGTCACATGAAGAGCAACATATCGAAAATGCAAAACCAAATCATTTATGGCATTAACACAATTTAAAGGAACGCCCCAGCTGTTCCATAGACATTCAATGTAAGTGCATGACTGTAAACATAACTTTCATCTATTAAATTGTTATTAAAAATGCATGTTGTGCATAATATGCCATATTTCCTTGCGTGACCTTTTGAACGTCGTTTTTGCACTTGTCCAACTTCTCCTGGAGTTTCTTTTGCTGATCTGACGTGACTGACGCCTCTCCTTTGCTATTGGCCTCTCTTGTGGATGCGATTTTCTCTTCTTTGCAGGCCATGTGGTACGCTTTCTTTGATGTTTCCAACTGTAGATTGAAGATAAGCACAAGCAATTTGAAACAATCGTTTGTAGTTTGGAGCAAAGATATTTCCAAAATATCTTGCAGTTCTAAGTCAGGACGTAACATTAAAGATGCATTAAGTCGGTTTTGTCTAATGTTCAAAATTCAGGGGTTTGGGTTTTGAAAGATGTTTTATTTTTCAACAGCTCTGTCTCTGTTTCCTCACCTCTTTGAGTTTTTTGGCCCAAGGTTTCTGGGCTTTCCGGAAACCCTCTTCTGCCTCTTTGGTTTCTTTGAAGCCGCCCATCATTTGTTTGTGGTAGGCCTCTTTCTGCCAGTTCTTTACCTTCTCCAAGTCCTCATTCAGCAGGTTATTTTTCACCTCCTGGTGCAAGTCGCTCACCTTCTCAGCTTCAGTCATCAGAGCGACCCAGGCTCTCTCTAAAGTCCCGTACTGTGGCCCTGCGAGCGGCAATAAACAAGGCATTAAAATTCATCGAGTAAGAACGCGAGGGCGAAAGAGAAGCTTATTTCGCTTTAAAAGAAACAAAACATTTGCTTTTAAGATTGTCACTTTAAATCTATTCAAGGATTTCTGCACAAACACAGTTCTCTGTGGCCACATGATCAATCTTTCAGCACCTCTCTCCACCAGCTGCCTCCACCTCTTGGACCAGTCGGTGAGCTGCTGGGCATAGGCCTTCTCGATCTTGGCACGCTCCTGGATGCAGCTCATCATGTCATTGCAGAGTCGATGGCCATCCTCGATTCGCTTTACTGTACGCTTGTAGTTCCCAACCTGAGAAACACAGATACATTCTGAAATAGGTCAAGTCACGGACAGGGCAGCAGTAAAGCATTAGAGCTAAATGATCTGTAATTCAATAGAAAACAGAGACTGTCCACTTCCTCAGTGTCCTTGGTTCCACATGGATTAAAAGAAAAACATACAACAGACAAATATGTAATCTAATCTAAAGTAATAATACAAATAAATCAAATTAATTTTACCTACCAATAAAAGTTTGATTTGAAATGAAAAAATTATATTAAAATCATAACAAATGGTTCTCTAAATAGTTCTATATTGTAATATATATGTAGTTTTAATATTGTCCTGTTCTTTTATATGTATTTGGTTACATAATACTATATATGATATATCAGGAAAACATAAAAATGTAAAAAATACATATAAATTACATAAAATTACACATTTTCATATATCTAAATAATATATATATATATATATTTTTTTTTTTTAGGTTTTATTTATTTAATTTTATTATAATTATTATATTTCATTATTAATATTATTATATTTTTTTATTTACATTTTATATTTATTGTATACGTAATAGCTTACATTTAAGAGCATCAGGATACTTGATTGTGTAATTTGGAAGCTCTCTTTTAGGATTATGGGTACAACCAGAAATTATATTCATTCAATCACGTTTTTATATGAAGTTAAAAGGCAATCTCATTTACAATATCAAGCCTCACACTAGGTCTGGCTTGAAAGGTTGATATATGTAAAGAAAGTGAATGGGATCCTACTAGAGTCTGCTTTTTAAATAATGGCAGATAAATCAACAACAATGACACACTTTTCCTTCTAATACTATGTTAATACCATGCTGATCAATGTAATGTTGGGTTCCCTTTGGCTGAATGACACACTTCCACTTCACTCAAAGTTAGTCAATATGACACAATGACATGTTGGCATCAGCTACCAGTGCTTTACAGTTACAGTTGTTTGGACAAATTAGATATTTAATAATATTCAAAAACAACATGCCGTAAGATTTTGAACCTGACCTCCCAGAAACTGTCCGTGGTCTCTTCGGACATGGCGGATTCATCATAGGCACCCGACATGTTGTGATGATTTGGCAGAGCAGGACTGAAGCTAACGAATCAAATTCACCATGTACTGCAGAAAAGAGAAATCAAAAAGGTTATGAGAACACAAGCACTACTGTGCGAAAAAACTTACCAAGAACAACAACAAAGTAAAGTATATAACATCTATATACATCATATAAGTGCAATATTCATTCATTCATTCATTCATCTAACAGGAGCTCTTACATGAAAATGACGCTTTAAATACATTTAAAACAACAAAATGTCAAGCTGGACCATGCATTTAGAAATCTAAAAGAATAGTTTACTGTAAAATGCATTGGATGCTCTGCAGTGAATGGGCCCAAAAAATCTTCATAATAATGATCCATACCAATTATTATCTAGTGAAGCAAAAAGCTACAAGTTGTTATGAAACGAATCCATTTTCTAGAAGTTTTCGGAATCAGGAGAGAAATCTACACAGATCAAGCAAAGTTTACAACCAAAAACAGCTTTAAACAAAGATGCTGGTGGGTTTAAACGAGCGTTTTCACGCAAAATATTAGAAGAAAATGTTGAACTAGGAGTAGGGGTTGACATGAATGCACCTCTGAGGGGAACTGGTAGTGTTCATAAAAGTTTAGATGTTATTTTCTTTTCATCTTTCATCCATCTTTCATTTTTATTTAGTATTTAAAAGAGCAGTGCTGCTTGGTTTAGAGCTGTAGGCAAGGAAACACTAGGTCGCAACAGTTCCATAGGCGCCATCTGTTGGCAGGGAGTGAAATGCTTTCATTTATGTTCAATGTGGCATGATTTCACAAAGCTATGGTCAGACCATTTTTCCGGTTTTGCTTCAAATTGTGAAATTATACAAGAGTCTAATTTACATCAAAAGCTGGAAAGTTGGCATGTTATTTCTTAAAATGCAACGGTTCTGTTTAATGCATTCTGATTGATATAAAATTTGATAAACCTTTTAGTCAGAAAAGCTCTTGCTCTGGCCAAAAAGCAAGTCTAAATTAATCTCTTACAAATATGCAGCTTTTTACTTGACAAGGTGTTAACTGATGGACTGGAGTGGTGTACATTATTGTGATGTTTTTATCAGCTGTTTGAACTCTTATTTTTACAGCACACATTCACTGCAACAGATTCATTGGTGAACAAGTGTTCTGTCCTATAAAAAAAACTCATCTTCAATGACCTGAGAGTACATTTGTAGCTTTTTTAGGAAAACTATTCCTTTAAACAGTCCAAAAAGTGAAGTCTTTTGTGTTAGGCATGATTGTAGTTTGTCTGTCGCTGATTACCAACCCAAGTAGCCTCTTCGATATTAAAAATGTAATTTGGTTACATGCCTTTTGCTAAATCATTGACAAAAACAAAACAAAACAGCCCTGGAGGAATCTTTTAGCAATCATGTGGAAACTAGATCTGTAGTTCTGAACATGCACGCTCTCAGATGGATCGGCAAGGTTATTTTAAACCTATACAGTTCCTCCACTAACCTAATATTTCTGTGAGTGGCGGCTCATGATAATCTGTTCATCAAAACAGAGATGCTGTCTGTGGTTTCCTATTCAACACATAGCTTGTTTTGTGTTTATCTAAACCCAGACAGTACCGAATTGAATCTCACAAAAGGAAAGGTCATTCAAATGTCCTTTTTGTCTGTTCAAAACATTGAACAACATGTTAATGTGGCAAATTAGTGATCTATGTGATTTTCTGTTTATTATATTCTCACTTAAAATACCAGACTTTGGACACAAAGTTGTCATCTGACCAGACCATACAAATGGTTCAGAATGATTACATCACACAGCCACTTTATATCTTGCCTGGAAACAAACACTCAGCTTGAGTTTGAGGGCTGATTGTATCATGAGAGTTTACCTTTCTATCAGTGATTGACAACAAAGTGATGGACATCAATCAAACTGAAACACTGAAAGACATGAACAGGAACCCAGAAAGAAGAGACAAATCCTGAGAAATGTCACAGTATCATACAAACATGACCTAAACGCGTAAAGACATCTAATATAACCTTGGAAGAAAATTTATGAATGCCATATATGGCTCGCTCAAGGTGTACGAGGAAAACGAACGAAAGCGACATTGACTAATGACTCAAGTGACTTCTGAGTGTTTGCAATGATAATAAAATTATAGGCCAGCCTTGATGATGTCATGCTATTATTCAGACCTGACAAGATGATATGTGCTGATTTAAGGGCCTCCAGTTATTTATTAAGACACCGGAAGGGAGGATGAATAATAATTGTGTCAATTAAAACCAATAAATATGAACACAGTTCAGAGAGACAATGACGTACAGCACAAATGCACAAAAATTAACAAACAACAAAATCTTACCTACTGCATTATATTTAATATGCAGTTTATAATAATTTACAAAAATGGTTAGTAATGATGGTAACACCATTTGTTCACTATATTTAATGCATTAGCTAACATTGAGCAATACATTGCTACAGTATTTATTCATCTTTGTTACCATTAGTTTATGGAAATACAGCTGGTCATTGTTAGCTGATGTCAGCTCAGGTCCATTAAATAATAACAGTCATAATTTTAGATTTTAATAATATATTAGTAAATGATGGAATCAAAATAATTGCTTATGAAGTATTTTTCATTGCCACTTTATGCCAACTAATGTAACTAAGTAACATTAACCAATGAAATCTTGCTACGATTATTATTATTTATTAAAGGAAGAATCTTTGGTTTATTTAACTATCCATAAATCCTTTTTTTTTAACAGAAAAAAATGTGTTTATCTCATCATTATGTATTGCATATATGTTTTAAAACTAAAAAGCCTTTATAAAAAAGATATCTGCTATACTGTTATACTTCTTACTTTTTGGTCTCATATTTTTGCTCCGTTTAAATCTCTTAATAAACCTGAGGACTTTTTTCTTAAATTTCAGTAACGTCCCCTGTATCATATGATATAAAAGCCTTATGTATCAAATACTCCAAAAAAACATGTGCAACTTATAAATATAAACTTATATAATATGATATTATATAAACCTTTAGAGAGTTAAAGAAAATATTGAGCAAGTTGCTCAAAAACAATTTTGCCTTAATTTGGGCAGCATGTTCAGTTAATCCATTCAAAGTGACGTGGCGGCAGTGGGCGGTGTTTTAATCATTGCACATGTCTCTGTTTGGCACATCAGACAAAAGAACTGTAAAAGTGCTTGGGCATCCTAATCTGTTGATTGACTTGCATCATAGCAACACTCATAACACTGCATCACAAATGCATAAAAACTGCCACATTATTTAAGACCATAGACTGTAATCACTTTCTATATTTAGATCACATTAAAACGTTTTCAGATAAGCCATATAACCCTATCTTGGCATTTAAAACTATCTTTATCTCATGTCAAATGATATGAGTCGGTACTAAATAACAGAAGCACATTCAACTACAATCCACACGCCGATAGATCAAAGGTCACTGCATGCACTAAAACACACACAAAAACAGAAATGAAACATGTTTTAAAGTATCATTTTAAAGTCATAATTAAATGTATACCTTGCATGCAATGCAAGCAGCACGAACCAAATGCATGAACGTAAATACGAGTGAGACAGTCGAAAACAAAACCCCACGCTTCCCCCAAACAAAGCTCTCCTCCAGCGCATGCATCATCTCCTCCATACTGATGACGAACACTCCAGCCACAACAAAAGAGAAAACGCAACAAAAGCCTCACCGATCCCCCGCGTTCAGCCAGGGCACAGGCTGCCTATAGATCCCAGGCACGTGGGACCCTCCACTGCCAAAAAACAACCCAACCGCCGCTCCGCTCCACACTTTTGTTCAGTTACGCCTCTTTGTTCCTGGGTTAAGTGTTTCGTTAAGCTTTAGAGTAACTGCAGAAGCAGTCAAACTCACTGTATCTCTGATGATGGGTAGTTAAAAACGCTTCTTGGGGAAAAAGTGGGTGTTCACAGCAGTGTGTGTGTGTGTGTGTGTGAGAGAGAGAGAGAGAGAGAGAGAGAGAGAGAGAGAGAGAGAGAGACTAATCACATTTGACTTGAATTATTCTGACAGAGTGAGCTGAAGGGGGGAACTCAGCTTTAAGGCTTATATTGTTTTTTTTTTTTAACAAAAGCAACTGAAGAAAATATTTTGGTGCTAACAGATTTCTTGTAGAGTTGTATTACTTTATTAACTTTTTTGATAGCATATAACATATATTATAATATATATTTTAGATAAAATAATAGACATTTATTAATTACTATTTAAAAATTAATTAATTATTATGACTACATTTTTAAAGATCAGATCAGACTAACTAGAAAAAGTCTCAAATCTCACAGAAATGACATAAAATCATAGCTGTAAGATATTTTATATTGGATAAGAGTGTCTTTCTTTTTTTTCTTTTTTTGGATTTCCTTCATAATTATAATTGAATAGCATTTAATTCCCCTTATTCAGCTATATTATGATAATTATAATGAGACAATCCCATGAAATGATGCTTTATAGTTATCACTTATATATGTGAAATATCATATACTGTATATTTGAAAATGATAAACAAAGAGCAGGAACGACAGAACCGCTGGAAGATTTCCTGACATTTCTTCATGACAGTATTAAATACTATGATGTCAATGATTGATGAATGAGTTTCTGTGGTATGTTAACGACTGTTTACCAACCAAAGCATACATTTCTCATTTCTCATCAGGTCAGTGATGCAGTTAAATATTAGGTTATAGTTAAAAGCTGTAAAAAAAACAAAACACAAAAAAACATTAACCCATTGCTTTTGTAAATACAGAAAATGTATAATATATTCTAAATATCTACCCTTTCAAAAGCTGTTTTTGAAAGAAGTCTTTTTTGCTCACCAAGGCAGTAAAATATTATTACCATTTAAAACAACTTCTTTCTGTTTCAATACGCTTCAATATCCAGTTTATTCCTGTGAAGCAAAGCTGAATTTTCAGCATCCTCACTTCAGTCTTCAGTGTCACGTAATCCTTCAAAAATCCTTCTGAGATGCTGATTTGCTCAAGAAACTTGTCTCATATACAGTAGTCGACATTTGAAGTAGATCAAACCCTTTCATCAAAGTGGTCCTAAGACTAAAACAATACCCATTCTTGTTTTAGGACAACTTCGATGACCTTTCATGACCCTATTGAAATGTTGACAACTGTACACAATCACGTCCTATATATTTCTCCCTGTAGATACACACTATATGACACCGTTCAGCATTACAGAATAAAAGTGTCCTTATCAGGTCAAAACAGTGATGAATGGAGTCTGACATCATCACAGATGCTCAAAGGAATGCTGTGTTCAGATACCTTATCTGAAGCTGCTTCACTGCTGCTCAAAGTCTGAAGGTGTCTGAGGGTTACGTGTGCATGTCGAGAGCCCTCAAAGACGTCACATTCAATCACAGCTACAGAGAAACCCATGGAAAAGGAAATAATCCACCTCAAGTGGAAAATTTAAATATACTGTACTCAAAATCTGCTGTGTTTTTCTGGCATGCCTCAAACCACCAACCTTGCATGAGGTAGAAGCAAAAGAAGGAAGACATAATGAGAGACGGATGAGGAGGAGAACTGACTCTTATTGATCAGTCAGCAGGAGGAACAGCATGAGCAGCAGAAGTCTACACACACACACACACACACACACACTCACTCACACACACACACACACACACACACACACTCACACAAATGAGGCAATTTTTGTCAATGCTGCTGCTATTGGGTAAGTAAATGTATAAATATAATAGTATAAATAGAATAAACAATACACTATATAATTTAGAAATATTATTTCATGCTATTTTAAAATAGAACTTTAAACCGTTTACTGTACTTACATATTTGTAGATTTGACTGTTTTTATCATTTCTTTTTATGTGTGATATTTTTGCTGTTTTATGTTCATTTCTATCACTGTTACAAATGTGCATGTAACTTTCAGATGTAACGTTCTGTCAGATGTAAACTAAAGCAGTTTTAATAAAGAGTAAAATAATATTTAAAAAAACAAAATTGTGCATTTATATATTACAAAATTTTTGGTTACCTCGCAAATGTTTTTTACAGTCCATAAAAACTCTTCTACATCCATTTTAAGGAATTGTTGATTAAAGGTCTCAAGACAGTCTGCTGCTGTGTATCTGCAGTAACTGCACCTCTGCAGTCCTCCACTGCAGCACTCCTGAGACCTGCTGATCAATAAACACACGCCGCTTCTGTATACCTTCCAGATCACAGAGCCTGACGACTCCTCATTCACTTAAACATATTCTCTGGCCTCTGTGTTCGTTTACTGAAAACTTCGTCTAATCTGTTCATGCTTGCAGCTGCCAGTAACGGTCTTGCTTCATATCCAGCTAACAGGAAATGTTCTCAGAATGACCCACACTGTAAACTTTACTTTCTTTTTCAAATGTATAAATTGTAAAGATTATTGTCACACATTCTGTTTCTGTCTTTCTACTTCAAGGCAGAAAGGTCATGTTTTATTTGATGTGTTGCATCAAATTAAACATGACTGTCTCTGTGAAAACTGCCAGTAAATCCTACTCCATTTTTATTTTCAGTGCACGTTTGCCATTTCTGAAAATGCAAGAGTGGCAGGATTATGATCAGCTGTTCTTCTGAGCCCGGGACTTATAAATAATTCATCGTCTTCAGTTTACGGATCACAGCGACAAACGATTCTAGTCCCTGCATACCCGCGTACGTCAAAGCACTATAACTTGAGCCATGCGGGCTGTATTTTCTCTCTGCCGGCTGAAATGCTTCATCATGCATGTGTGATGTGGCTCCAAATCTGATGTCACGGCTCATGATGCTGATTTCCTCACAACCGCTTCAAGTTCTCATAAGGTGCTCTATGCACATCTAATCTAACAGCTATGCATTTGGGTAAATGACACAATATTTACATATTTCACATTCTATGGTCCATGGAAAATGACTTCAAACTTATTTTTTTAGATCATTCTTGAATACTTATTATGCATTGCACCATCATTGAAATTTTGCCAACACATTCTCACTCCTAACTCATCACATTTTGATGCTTGGCCGAGACCCTTTTGCGTCGCTTTTTAAAGCTCAAAGTACCCCTTTTGAGTCATTTTTCGACGCGAAGAGTCCCCAGTTGTTTTAAATACGAAACCCTTAGCGTTTATATGCAGACACAATAAGAAAAGTAACTCAAAAAGGGGTATTTTGAGCTTTAAAAGCATCGAAAAAGTGTCCTGACCAAGCGTCAAAATGAGTTGGAGTGAACATGTTGCAACATTTTGCATGTCACTGTCCTAATTGAATACAATATTTTAATAAAAATGCATATATAGCCAATGCAATTATTTGTAAATAGCACAATGAAAAATTTCTGAGTGAAGACGTAATTTTGTGGCATTTTAGAATTTTTTTTTTTTTTTAATAAATTACATAATACTAAAATAATACTAGTAAAATGTCCAGATTTGCCCTTAAAGAAGCAGTAACCTAATGCAGTCAGGTCGATTCAGTAATAATAAAATAAGTTATAAAAATCTGCTTTAAAATAAAACATACAATATTTAAATATATATACAAATATATATACTAATTTGTTAATATATTTTATTTCTACACTATGTTATTTGTATAAATACTTATATATTATACATTTTATAATTTTATATCCATTTGTTAAAAATGAAAATGGCAGGAGCTGTTTCTCTCTGATAAGTCAATGCAGTTCAAAAAGCTATAAAAATGTTTCAAAGTAAACCCTAAACCAATTTTCTTTTTTCGGCATCTAAATTAGTCATTTTCTATCCCTTATTTTCCTCAGCCACGGCCAGATACTCTTTGCTTTCTGCAGCTATAAATAAAGCATATTCAAGCGGCACCCTGCACCGAAACTAAACACCTCTCTCCCAAAAGCTCTCCAGGCAGCCAACAAAAACAGGCCGGATGTCCAAACACACCCAGGCCGTCGCTGACACACTGCCCTGCACAAGTCAACACAATTTCAGCCTCTCGGCTCTACATGGAGTTGATTAGAGCAGTTCTGAAAGATGGCGGTACTGAAACGAGAGTAGATGTAATGCACGTGTGATACTGATAGAAATACTTCACTACAGGGCTGTAAAAGCATGATGTCACTTTATTAAATTACATCTTTAATTACATAATTTATGTGATGATTAAGTACGTTTTGTTCTCATATGAACATTTTTATAATAATGATAATATTTTAATTTAGGTTTTATTTTTATATTATTATTTATATTGATTCTTAGTAGATTCTATTCTTTAAATTAAAATGACATTACGAATTACTGGAATACAAAAATCAAAGCACAAAACCACAAATATCATGATAAGTTATTATAATAAATCTTTTAATAAATGATTATTTCAAGAAATAAATGTAAACATATCTTTTTATATATCTAAATATATATCTATATATCTTTATATTAATATATCTATATCATTTTTCACATATTGTTTGCACTTGAAAGAATTTACTTTGAAAGAATTACTTGTAAATGTAAAAATAAAATTACAAATAAATAGCAAGTAATATTACAATAAATATAAAATACAAAAACATTTTAAAAAGTACTTTTTCATGTACTCTAATAATCTTTATTTACAACCTTGCAAAAATACTTGTGCAAAACAGTGTCAAATAATATAATTTTATATATAATATAACTTCATATCATATATTGTTTATAGTATATACTGTATGTAT
>JAUCNO010001356.1:30631-42353 GCA_032353835.1 Enteromius viviparus | reverse complement strand
TATTTCTTGCTCCGCCGTTGGAAATAATCCAAAACAAAACCACAGCAGAGCGAACCACTGAGTGTCAAAGCAACACATAAACACAGTGATGTTTTGCCTGTGGTTTTCCCAGCATTTGCACTTTTCAGCTGAAATGGAGAAGTCAAGGTTGACGGCTGGTGCATCATCTAGTTGGGGTGTAAATCTACTTTATAAAATGTCCCAATTATAGTGTATCAATCAAGCAACTATTAATTTTATCCTGATTAGTTGGTTCAGGTTCATTTCTGTGTTCTTTATCTTCACGCTGTTGGCTGAAGAGCTAAATTAAAACCCCATAGAGGCAAATGACTTGGGATTGTCCTGTCTGGCAGGAACACTGACCACTGCCGCTCACCGAGGAGAGGGAGCGGAGGCTGGCATAATCTAATTATATGGACACAGCTTAATTCAGTCTCAACAAAGGGCCAATCGATGATAAGGAAGTAGCGGAGAGTGGCTTTGACACCAGTCAATTGGTTATGTCAGTGTCCAGCCCAGATGGTGCACACTGGCATGCGGTCAATCGAATTAAGCGCACCCCTTCTGCACAATGGAGCACCGTCTCCTTCCTCATTTTTTATCCACTCAAACCCCACAACATCTCGCCAGAGAGACAATCTAACGCGATGCACCACTCACAGCCCGGCAGTCAGACGACTCATCGCAAAATCAATACCCTCGTAAGGGGCTCTGATGCTTGTTATACACACCTTTACTGGGAGGGAGTGGTAAGATGAGGTTCACATCAATGCAATATTAGTCTATTAAATTAGAAAAGGCTTGGCAGACAGGAAATCGTATTTAGTTACACAAGGAAAAAAAGTTTTAGCACTTGGGAAGCAGAGGGCAAGGAGAAAACAGAGACAGACAAGATTAGATTCTAACCCTTAGAGAGACTAATTTAGATACAATTATGACAGAATCAAGAAGGAACAAATGAAAGAAACAACAAAGGCTTCAATTGAATTTAAATATGGGTCTACAGAGATAAATATTTCATTTCTAATATGTGAATATTTTGTCTTAATTTTCTTCTTTTTTTTTATCAATAAATACTAAATGTGTTCGAGAAGCAAAAAAATGCAAGTAAACAAAACTTTTTGCATTACTTATTTCAGTAATTAAAAAAACATATTTTGCCAAACTGAAAAAATAAATAAAATAATTGCATTAATACAAATGATATTAACAATGCTTTTATTAATATTAATTAAATCAAGATAAGAAATTGTGATGTTTCGCTTAAGTTAATTAAGTTAATTTATCTGCTGAAGCAATTTTAAGCTATTATTTAAGCAATTGTATTACAGTATCTGAAACTTAAAAGAAAAATATAATTTGCCAATGAAGTAACAATAAATAATATTAATATTAAATCATCGTATAAATTGTAATAATATTGAATATAAATAATTATAATAATAATTTAAACATTGAGATAAATCTTCTGAAATTAAGTCGTCTTATAAAGCTTTACCAAAGTAAATCTATCTTCAGTATATCTTGTTTTAAGCATAAATCAAAAATAGTTCAAAACTTAAATCCTACAATTTATATATATATATATATATATATATATATATATATATAAATTGTAGGATTTAAGTTTTGAACTTTTTTTGATTTATGCTTAAATTAATTATTAATTAATTAATTAGTTACATTTCTTAATCAGTTAGCAGCACTAATATTATATATATAATATTAGTGCTGCCAACTGATTAAGAAATGAAACTAATTAATCACACCTTTTATATATATATATATATATAACGCCCAGCTGGAGTTGCCAGTCGGGTTGCGATGGCACTCCAGCCTTAGACTTTGTCTGTGTTTGCCATGTATGTTTTTCCCCTGGACTAATCGCCTGTTAATCATATTCTCTACCCACCTCAAGTGTTCCTATAGTGATTCATGTGTGCTCTGCCTCTTACCTCTTGTATAAATCCCCCAGAACTCCCTGTGTTCCCCGCTCATCATTGTACGTGGTTCGTCCAGTCCTTGTAAGCGTTTACCTCCCTCTGTATTGTTGTTTTTGATTCCCCGCTGCCGACTTTGCTAGCTTCGCGGATTATGATTCTCGCCTTCTCCTTAGGACTCTGTTCATAGGTCGCTCGATCCCACGCTTGTACTTTGGATCTGTCTCTGTTTTTGCCTGCTACATCGTCGTTTGCCGTTGTTGACTTCAGCTGTCTGTTTTCTCTATGAGTTCTCTCTTTAATAAAACCATGCACTTGGATCTGCACGCTCCCTGTCTCGTTCATGAATATATATATATATATATATATATATATATATTATATTTGCTTAATAGCATTTTTTTGATGCTATGAAGGCAAGTATGACTGATACGGGCTACTATACTGTCTCTATGAAATAGTTTTTTGTTATAATAATAACATAAATTAAATCCCAAAATCAAAACGAACTGAAGTTTATAACAAAGTCACCATTAATGTGTTTCATGATTGATGATCACTCTCGCTAACGAGCGCTTGGTGCCCGACTCTAATATGTGTAACTGTAATATGCCTTTTCTTTATTTTCTCTTGAAGTGTCTTCAAACTGTCTCCAGTGTATATCAGCGTACCAGGCAATTAAGTGCCCACAATATTCTCTTAATTCTCTCTCCAGATTAGCATGCTTAACGCATTTTTGCTTTAGTCGATGAGGAGAGTTAATACAGCTTTAATGGTGTTTGAAACGTGGCTCATCTGCACTTGTCGTCCTGCCATGGCAACAGACAGTCCAGGAAATCCATCTGAATCCATCGCGTTTTGAACTCCAATAACTCCACCGCATGCTAAGCTTCCCATTTTGTGTGTCCACGCAGTAATTAAGAAGTTATTTTTTCTGGCCTCAAGGTTGCAGTTAAACCCATATTGCCATTTCTGATGTGTCGTGAGCAGAATTCACAGCAAGATGGCATCAAGTGAAAGATGGACATGCTGAGAAACACTTAATCCAACAGCAATATTGTGTGGGTGCTATTATATCTCACAGATTTATATCTCACAATTATGGATTTATTTCTCAGAATCATATATATAAAACTAAAAGAAACAACAGAATTATGAGATTCTCAAAAATTTCTTAAAAATGTTTTCTCTGGCAGAAACTAACTTTCACAAACACGCCTGTCATTTGTGAGCAAATCACTTTGTTTCATCATTCACCTAAACTGATTTGTTCAAGGACTCACTTATCAAGACTTAAGTCTGTTTTATCTACCCGCATAATTCAATCCGCTTTTCTCTCAACATAAGTTTTCATGTGATTTAAACAAAATATGTATGTATATATTTTTTACAGCCTTTAATTTAGGAGGTATGATTATATCTGGAGATTCTTGCCATAAAAAAAAGAAAAGAAAAAAGCAGCAAAACCTACAGAAACATTTTTGAAGAGATATTTAAAGCCTTATACTTTATTTTTATTTTTGTTTAGTTATGCTGCCTCAATTATTAAACTAATTTAACTTAACAAAGAGTGTAACGCTGCTGTCTCGCTTCTCAGCGAACAGAAAAGCAGAGATGCATAAGATGCGGTCAGGCAGGAACATTTAATCACATGAACACTGGATACAGAGAAACGGCTGGAGAATACGCAGAGACAAGCGCATAATCACATTCAACGACTGATCCTGAGCAATACACAAGACATGGTTTAAATGCAAGACTTACAAAACACCTGGAAACACGGCTGAAAGGGAGTGAAACACTAATGAGATGGGCGGGGCTACAAACAAGGTAAGGCGTGTGGATACAGAATGTAAACATAAACACAAGGAACACATGGAAAAGGTGATCACAAAGACACAGGGAAACACATGACAGTGTGACAGAGCCCCACCCCCCTTAGGAGCGGCTTCCAGACGCTAGGAGACACATCAACAGGAAGGTGGTGGCACAGAGGTGAAGGATGGAGGGTGTCCTGGAGGCTAAACAGAGCAAAGGAGCTGGAGCTTGGGGGGGCCATGGCGGAGATGTCCACCTGGGTGGATCAGATGGAGGGAACGCCCACTTGAACGGACCAGGCAGCGAAGACGCCCACCAGGGCGGAGCAGGAGACTGGACTGCATGGAGGAGCACACAGAGGTTAGTAGCGGCCTCAGAGGCCGATGCTGAGCTCTCACCTGCCTCCGTCTCGGGTCGAGTGATACCGACAGTCAGGGCAGGTCTGGGAGAAGACTTGGCAGCCTCTTGGTCGGGTTTAGTGCAGAGCAACAGTTCAACAACGGCCTCCATGGCCAATTTAGGGCCGAGTGAAAGTTCAAAGGCTGCCTTAATGGACAGACTCGGAGGTTGGGTAGCCACCTGCAGATCCATTGGGACATGAGTGTCACAGGCAGGCTCAGGTCCGCTCTATCCGCTGTGGATCAGGGACTGGAACAGTGGTGGGCACCCCTGGCCGCAACAGGGACTGGAACAGGGATTGGCGCTGGATCGGGATTCAGTGAATCCTGCTCGGTCCCAGTCTGTGATGGCTCGGGGAGCCGTAATGGCAGATCAGTGTCCGCAACAGGAGATGACGGCGCACGGGGCCGTGATGGCGGATCGATGTCCGCGACAGTGGGTGGCGTAATGGCGGAGCAGTGTCCGCAGAGATGTGCGTGGTTCACTGCTCGCTCTCAGGTGAAGCATGTGATGACAGTGAGGGAGCCAGGCAATGCCCTTGCGGGACTTCCGCGGACTGTGAGAGTCCTCCCGTGTGTGCCCGAACCGTCATGAGGCTCAGGAAGACGGCTGACCTCCATCCCAGCCCCGAGATGTCCGGGACTCGACAGGGCTGAGATAATGAGACCCGCTTCTGAAAGCCCCTATGATCACCGCGTCACTGAGCTCGGATTTCACAGCAAGCTGGTAAAAGTCGATAACAAAGTCCTCAAAAGATGGAGAGCGACAAATTAAAGTGGCGTATCCAGCAGCGAACGCCATCTCTTTCAGTGATCAGTTGTTCTGTAACGCTGCTGTCTCTCTTCTCAGTGAACAGAAAGGCAGAGATGCATAAGATGCGGTCAGGCAGGGACATTTAATCACATAAGCACTGGATACAGAGAAACGCAAGACAAAATACCTGGAAAGATGGCTGAAAAGGAGTGAAACAATAATGGGATAACAAAGACATAGGGAAACACATGACAATGACAATGAGAAAGGCAAATTTAATTAACTTGCGTTCAGTGAGTCCTTTATTTTTTTCTGTGAAACTCATTGCCTTGTTTCTTTTTTTTTTTACTTATTCAGTACTTACAGTTTTGTCAATTTTGACAGTATAAATTCTGCGTTCTTGCTTCCCAGAAACCTTGTAAAATAAGACGTACATGACATCTTTCATTGGGAGGTTGCAACAGTGCGTGGTGCTTTTGTAAAATGCTGCTTGATGCAACTCATATGACAGGATCTTTAGGAGGTCATGTGATTGACCAAGGCAGTGAGCTATGAGACTATCTTCACTGTGCCCTTGAGTAAGGCACTTAACCCCTGGTTGCTCCAGTGGGACTGTCCCGTAACAGCCAAAGTTCATGGAGCTTTTCTCTGGTGACGTATGTGGTGTTAAAGTAGCAGACACAAGTTCTGCATGGCAGAACAGCAAAGAGATTGAAGAATTGAAGGTGCCGCAAGCTATTTTTTGGAATACCACACATAAAACGCCCCTACTGCTTGACAGATATCACTGAAATATTTTTTTCTGGGACAGTCGTCAAGCTCTGTGAATGGCAAAAGGGAATCGAATTGCTTTCAGGTGGCCAGTCTGCACGTTTTTTTGGTCTTATCAAACAGCAGTCAGTCAAAAACACTCTTGCACTGGGCTCACATGCCTACAGGTTAATGTTAGTAGTGTTTCTGTAATGTAATAAACCTTTTTGGTCACTTTTTGACGATCAAGGTACCCCTTTTAAGTCACTTTTTACAATGTGAACGGTCCTCCGTTGTTTTAAATATAAAACCCTTTAGCGTTACTATGCCGAATTATTGTCATAATTAAAAGATATATTGGGTAAAAACAATGGCATTATTGCATACATGTGGGGGTGTGATTTTTCAATGTAAACAGTCAAAAGAGTTTTATTTAAATTATATTATTTACAAATTTATGAGCATGTAACCCAACCCCTGCCCCTAAGCATGCACTCTATTTTTTTATTTATTTTTTTATTTTTTGAAAGAAGATGCGACATTGAAGTGAACAAAACGGCGTCAGTTAACAAAACGTCTGAAAACGATTTGGCCATTTTTACTGGTTTGATGGTAAACCACCACCGCATAAGTGAAGTACTGAGCAGGTTTCACCCAATTCAGCATGTGTGGAAAAAAAATCAATAAACTGTCCACCCAAATCAACTCAAGCTTTCTCCACCAAGAACAGCCTTATCATGTTTTTATGGTCTCAGGGCTGTTGCATTCCTCTGTGGAATCATCTGAGCACAATATTCAGCTCCTAACACAGACATATTACCACAAGTCAGAAAGACCAATGGCCCTACTGTGAACAAATGATTCAGCAATATCATGACCATAAATTCCCAGACCTGCAGAAGTCTTACTTGCAACATTTCTAGTACACTAAAGTCATATAAAAGAGAAACCTAAATGTATTCAGCCAGAGCTGCACTAAGTCAGCACATGTTCTTTGTGTTGTATTACCATCTTCATTGTGTGAAGATCATTTTAAAACTGTAAAGGACCCTTTACTTTAAGGAATCCAAAGTATCATGAAGCCACCACGATATTCTTTAAAGTGCCTTTTGTAGTGCCATGATATGAGAAAACTATGGTAAAGGAAAGGTATGCTAAAAAAATTCAATTCAGGCTCCTCTGAAATTCTGGCAGATATGGCAAAAGTTGTAGCTCTTTTTCTGTAAGTTAATCACATTGCTTTGGGGAAACTAATTTGTACATCCATTAGGGTGATATAAAAACACTGCATTATATACAAGTACACAAGAGCTCCGTTTGACAGCTGCAGGCTTTACATTTTCTCCTGAGCACAAAGAATAAACAACACTTGTCAAACAAACCGTCTCTTATTTATTGCTAAAGGCAAGCTAATTCTTCTTCCTAAGCGATTCAGCTGCATGCAAAGCACGAGCAAGTGCCACCCGATGACTTTGACAGAATAACTTGTTATGAGAGACTTCAGGATTGGTGTCTGACTGTGTGTCTGTGAAATGAAGCTGCTCTTCTCCACTAGTTTCTAAAGACGCTGTTAAAGTGCGATAAGGGTGTGAAGAAGTAACGCCACAAATTCAACTATGAGTGCTGTGACCTTTTTGAGAAACGGCATCATGTAATGAAACACTACAAGTGAATAGAAGATAGGCATACACAGAAAACCAACCTACAGTTTACTGTATGCACACATATATACAATTACACATGCTTGTAGGGGACTTATTAAAACCATAATCATGTTTATATTCATAATACTGAAAGGACTAATAGAAACATCACTCAAAACTTCAACCAACATATAATTTATTTTGTTTAGCACATTAAAAAGACATAATGGCAACTACAGATTAAATATTTTGCTTTGAAACATGCTAAATTAATTTTACTTTTGTTTTCATTATATCAACAATACCAAAAATGAAAACATGCATTATGAAGATGATTAAACAGATTTAATTCAAACATACTGTTGATGAAATTAAAATGCTTTGGTAGCACATTAATTATGTAACAAATGAGCAGGGGAGGCAGAAGGATGCAATTCCGAAGTGTTTAATGGAACACAAAGGAGAGTACAACAAGCTAAGGTCTATAACGGCAGACAGGAATGTAGGCAAAGCCATAAGAGAGAGTCCAGTAACAAGCAATGGGTAGAGCGATGAACAAACAGTATCCAGGGGAAAAGATGAGGATCGTGGTCATAGGCAAATGAGGTCGGCAACAGGAATCTAGGTAAATAACTATACAATAACACGGGAAAACGCTTACAAAGGTGGCACGAGACACACACAATGATGAGCAGGGAACACTGGGAAATCGGGGGTATAAATACAGGGGTTACTGACATGAAAGGGGAGGAGAACATATTAGTTGCTGTGGCGACACATGAGGTGGGTGGAGACAAGGAGCACATGTGACAGAACATACAAGGAGTGTAAGAACACAACATACAACAAGGAGGCTGGAAGTGCGATGCTAAAGTTCAACTGGCACTTCCAGAAGATCATTACAAATTAGCTCCATTAAACACATCCTTGCTTACTTTACTGCAATATTCCAAAACGTTGCTAATAATATTCTTTAAAGCAGAAGCATATATATATATAAATATTTAGTTTACACAGTGAAGAATATGAAGTGCTTTGACTATTTTATGCAATGTTTTCTTATTTATTTGTTCTACTGTAGTCTACTCTGTTTGAGATATTGACATTCATTAATACACTCTTTTGAATTTTAGATAAAACACATCAAATAAAACACGACAAATCACATTTCTGACACATCACCTTAAATGGTTTTTGTGTCACTTTGCACTCTATGAAGTGTCAAATCTCCTCAGGTTCCACCTAGATGCTTAACAAGAAGAAAAATATGTTTTTCAAAGCTGTTCAATGACAACAAAAAAAAAAAAAAAACAGTTTCTTGGATTTCCTGAAGAGCACAAAGCGAATCCATGTAGTAAAAGACTAAAGTAACGGCAAAAAAAGAAAAAAGGACTAACAATGTACCCCATTTTCTTTCTGAACGCATGCTATTTTATGCTCTATGCTAGTGCGTGTTGAAAAATTACAAACTGTTGGTGTCAATTGCAATGATTGGGTCAGGTCACATATCTGCTTTCGCTCAAGCTAAACGGGTTTATTTGGCTCAGAAAGCATCAGTGTGAAATCTTGCCTCGAGTTTTGCATGTTAATGAGTTTTTGTGAATCTAAAAGATGGCCCACATTACCATACATCACTGAATGTGTGTCATGCAAAAACCATATCAGGGGCAGCTATCTACGCAAACAATGAAGCACCCGTGGGATTTGACTCAAACCAAACGGCCAGCTATGTTCCCAACGTCGAGTTGCTTCCATGTTGCATTACCATTGCAAAATTCTCACCCACGTTTCCTCGGCTCCCCCTGGCTAGGTCACTTTGAGTCTTTGAGGAAGCTGTCCTCCATAAAGGATACGTTAGTTGAGGAGATAAATGCGGTGCAATGCTCTAGGCCATAAGAGCACATTCCTTCACCTGCTAATCATGACCATTAATCACTCTGCCCGGCTCTCTCTATCCCATAGGCCACAGGCACACAGGTCAGGGCCAATGTCTGTAGCTTGCTGTAGGCACGCAGGTTAATGTGGATGCTGCTCTTCAAGGTAGTGTGAGGTTTAACATGGTTTCCTAGTGCTCTTTTATCAGAGCTGAATGAAAAAGGAAACTGCAAAAAACTATGTTTTGTATGCAAACACAATAAAAATAACAACTTTATTCAACAATTATCTTTTGTATGGAGAATTTTAACAATGTCCGTACTACCTTTCTTGGCCTTGAATGTGTCAAATGCTTTGCTGTCTGTGCGGGGTTAGAAAGCGCTCTGATTTATCAAACATATCTTAATTTGTGTGCTGAAGACGAATATAGGTCTTACGGGTTCGAAAGGATACAAGGGTAAGTATAATGACAGAATTTAATTTTTGAGTGAATTATCCCTTTAAGAAATTAATTCATCATCTTTCTATCTAACTGTCTAACTTATCACACAATTTTTATTTGCAACTTGTTCATCTGCCAGTGCACTTAAATTAAAGATAATGATTTTTCACATTGTTCAAACAGTTCATATATATATATATTTTTTTTTTCCAGAGGACCAACTATTTAGACAGGAAAAAGTAGGAAAAATACTTGTTTAGAATATGACATAATGCTAGCTTATAATGCAGTATGGTATACTCACAATATTTCAAGTGTGACATTTATCATGGATAATTTATGGTAACACTTTATTTTACAGTTACACCTATTATTTGCTTATTAGCATGAATGTTACTAGAATATTAGCCATTTATTAGTGTTAATTAAGCACATATTAATGCCTTATTCTACATGACCCTAATCCTACCCAAAAACTGAGATCTTATTTCACCCCAAAATGAAAATTCTGCCATTTACTCACCCTCATGTCATTCCAAACCTGTAAGACATTTGTTCATTTTCAGGAACATGCAATTAAGATATTTAAAATTTAAATTACTGTAAATGTTTGACAATTTACAGTACTGCCACATTTTCAAAGTATTGTAATGATGATCATAAACTGTACATGTCGAATTACATTTTTTTTTTTTTTTCTGATTGCATCTGCACTACACAAAATTAATATAAATACAAAATTGCTTAAAGAGTTAATGTGCCGTGGCAATAAGTTAAAGTTTCTAAACAACATAAAGAAAACCTGTGCAACAAAATGTGCAGGTTTTTAAAACAGTAAATTGTTCTCTTTGTTGATAATTGCATGTCTGGAGAACAAATGATAGTGTTGCACAGTATCATTTATCCACAACAATTTGGTTTCTAGAAAGCTTTTTTGTTGACAGTCACCTGTAAAGCTAATGATAGTGTTACCATTTTGTTTCTTACTCATTAGAGTGTTTAACCAGATATCCTATCATTCTCTGAGGCAGAATGAGGATGATAAATTATACAGACAAACATGAATGACCTAATGTGCAGCCTGCATTTTAATGCATGAACGCCATCAAAGCTAAAAGACAGCTATAAAAAAAAAAAAACAGATGGACGGGTGGATGGATAGACAGACAGACAGATATTTAACAAGTAAAGAGTAAAGAACTATCAGCTGGCACATATTTCCTGAGTAACAGCCTGTAGCCTTGCTGCACATCAAACATCTGTTAACTTGCTTTCCTGCTCCATGATTAACTACATAACGACTCTTAAAATAACCGTCCAAGGTGTATGACTCTGTCGCTGTGTGAAAACGCAAGCTGAAACAGACAGTTTTCTCTCCATCAATGCACTAGTTATAGAGTAAACTGCAGTGCGATATTCAGTGGCTTGAGCTATCTATGTTTACAGCCACTGACAGACCTGCATAAACAATTCCCATCTGTTTCTGTTGCTACTGACAGTGATAGAAACACACAAACTGAGCATTCACTCTACAAACCTGTGTATGTGGCTAATTATCTTAATAGATTTCTTAGCAGTCATTAAAAAGCCAAGAAGCTCTGCATCATACTTCACGAGCACAGACAATCCTTTTCACATATTAACACTGGAAAGATCTTGTACAAGGGTGCCACATAATTCAAAGTACAGTAATTATGAGTCATTCATTTATAATTTATACTGTCTATATAAATACATACACTTTCCTTTCCAGAATGTTTATTTTAGTATTTCTCATTGAATTTTCTCAACAGAAATCTTACACAATAGAAAATAAATAACATAACAAATCTCTTTTTATGCACAAAATCAGTTCATTTCAAATTGGATGTCCAATCATAAACTGCCAAACCAGTCTCATATAAAAACGTACCCTGACTACATTGGTCCAAAGTGCAAAACGTAGAGGGGTTACAATAACAGCCCTTGAATTGTATGACTGTTACGTTTTTTGTCAGGGTTTAGCCTCCCAACTGAATTCATTTTATATACAATGTATACTTTCATTGTAGCACCTAGCCCCACCTTTACCCTAAACCTACCCACTTCTGAACAATATAAAA
>JAUCNO010001356.1:15068-30383 GCA_032353835.1 Enteromius viviparus | reverse complement strand
GATCATATGGCAAGTGTAAACGCGTCAGATCAGATATGGGTCACAATAAAAAAAACGTGTAAACGGACAACCAAAAAGATCAGATTTAGGCAACAAATCAGAATTGAGCATCAAGATCTGCAGTGTAAACGGGGCCTTAGAGAACTGATATTTAGATATTATCACTATTATTTTTTCAATAAAACATGGAAGCAAAATATTTGGATGATGTTCTCACTCTTCTTATCATTACAACAACAGTTCATAGTAACCATGGCTGTTAAGTCAACTGGCTTTTCATGTAATCTCTGGGGCACGTCCAATACTCTCTCTCAAGCCTAGTCGAGTGCTGGTAGATGAGAAGTTTTAGATTGTTGATGCTACACACTCTACATCAGTCAGAAGAGAATTACCTCTGGCAAGCGTTTGGACGCTACATGCAGACATCATCTCTACATGCAGACTAAGCTTGTGTGTCATCTTCACCCCAGTACGTTAATTTAGCCAGTAAAGTGTAGGCCTATCTATTTCATAGAAAATTGTGTCTAGTACTATATAAATTACCAAGGTTTAATTAGCATCTTTATTTCAAACGACCTGACCGACCGCTACCCGAATATCATTAAAAATATTTTTGGATGACTCGTAACCGTAACTCATTTTGGATCAACCCGCGCATCACTGATTAACTACATTCATTTTAACCATTCCATGTGAACAGCAGGGCTGAACAATATATCGCGAACAGTCACCAGAGTATTTAGAGCAAATTTTTCCCAGCTAACACACGCAGTACCAGTTAGGCGATTTATCGGTACTGTCCTTATATTTTGCACGTTGCATGCTCATAGTTTCTGCATTTTAATGAAGTGATAGCTTGGCGCTGCGTTTGCGTGTGCTGTAGAAGAAACTAACACAGCATTACATCTGGCAGGACAGGATAGTTCGCTTTTCTGAAGTGGGAGACTTTACGAAAATAATGATAGAATGGTAGTTTGAAGCTCCGATATACTTCAAACGAAATCGAAGAATGAACTAAAATTATGTCATTTCGAACAGAATCAGACCAATCAGTTCGTATCGCATGACCAAAGCAAACTTTTTGGGAAGTTTGTTTTAGCTCCTAAACACCTTTGAGCTACCATTGGTCCGAGGCCGCTACGCAATCGGTGGGTGTGTTCTGAAACTCCACCTTCTTTAACGCAAGATTTTTTTTTCCAGGATCGTTTGTCATTCAACCGAGGTCAGGCAAGGGAGCAACATCTCCAGCCACATCGCTTGCAGAGAGACTTTAAAAGTACACAATAGAAAAACATTGTTGTACACATAGTACACATAGAAAACATTGTTGTCAGTTTTGTAAATTTGTTTATTTCATAAACATGCTAGCCTAATGTGTTTGCCTCTAGTGGCTGAATGGAGATAAGAAACCAATTTTATTATCCAAAATTTTTCCTATTATATTTAGGATGCCCACTCTTTTCTCCAGGTTACGGAAAAGAGATGATCTCACACCAATGGTTCACCTCAAATCACCTTTCGCTCAATTTCAGTTCGCTTCTGTACTCAGTCTGAGATAGCAGGCTATCTTTCGGTTTTTCTCTGGCTCCAAACCGGCTGGACCAATCAACGAACAGAGGGCGGGGCTTAGAATCGTGACGTAGACATGCTGAAGAAGTGCTGAATTTAAGATTGTCATTTAGGTTAGTAAAATCTAAAAAGACAGTGGACATGGAGACACGTTATGCTGTTCGATCTGTTGTGGAAAAGATTCCTGGCATTTGCCAACTGAAACACCTTTTAACTGATCAACTTTTACCGATCTTTAGCAAGAAACTGGAGAAGCCAAAGTTCGACAAAGCAATATGTGATTGGCTTATGGGTATGTGATTGGTGTTATGTGATGGCGATATGTGATTGGCTCACGTTATATGATTGGCATACGGATACACGGATTCATGTACAACTATAGACGAGCGAGCACCCCCCGGTACAGAAAGATTGTCTGGGTATGCTTGGTCTATGTTTTGGAAGTGCCATCACACTCAGAATGGTGGCCTACTCCAAAATCATTAAGGTTTACTTGGTCTACACACTTCCGCTTTTTAAATGCAAATTTAAAAAAAAATTAAATCCATGTTTTCATATATCTTTTTATTAAATGGGTCATTCAGTGCTACATGCACTTTTACAAGCTGCTTTGACTGTTGGGAGTGTGTGTACACAACCACCCTACAATGATAAAGATCCACCAGTTCTCAAATGCATGTCGATGTGGCGTCACAACAACAGAGGCCACTCCCACAATAGTTGATTGACAGCAGATTGATTGGACCTGCCCTGAGTGAGTCTGACCGAGATGTAGAGACAAGCTAGACTCCTAAATGATTGAGGTGTTTTGTTGTTGAATGTATTAATGAACATAGCAGTAGTCATTTACCCCCAACATCTGAGTGACTGAAGACACAGAGGATTAACGTTACGTTTAGTTCTGAAGGGAAACGCACCTTGATCAACATAAATCTGTTTCTGTTCGCAAGAATCATTCATGATCTAGCCTCACCTATAGAAGCAGTGAGTATAATGTCTAATAAGACAAAAAAAGTAAAGGGAATACTTAAACAACAAGTCAGTCACACATCTGGAAATCAAACTGTCCACTTAGGAAGCAGCACAGATTGACGATCAGTTTCTCATGCTGTTGTGTGAATGGAACAGACAACAGGTGGAAATTATATGCAATTAGCAAGACACCCCCAATAAAGGAGTGCTTCTGCAGGTGGTGACCACAGACCACTTCTCAGTTCCTATGCTCTCTGGCTGAGGTTTTAGTCACTTTTGAAATCTGGCGGTGCTTTCACTCTAGTGGCAGCATGAGACAGAGTCTACAACCCACACAAGTGGCTCCCGTAGGAGAGCAACAACCCAGCAGCAGGTCCGGTACCTCCGACTTTGTGCAAGGAGGAACAGGAGGAGCACTGCCAGAACCCTGCAAAATGACCTCCAGCAGGCCACAAATGTGCATGCGTCTGCTCAAACGGTCAGAAACAGACTCCATGAGGGTATGAGGGCCCAACACCCACAGGTGGAGGGTTGTGGAGAACATTCTGCTACCTGCAACATCCTCCAGCATGACCGGTTTGGCAGTGGGTCAGTAATGGTGTGGGCTGGCATTTTTTTGGAGGGTACATGGAGTGCTCACCAGAGGTAGCCTGACTGCCATTAGGTACCGACCCGTTGTGAGACCATGTGCTGGTGAAGTTGGCCTTGGGTTCCTCCTATTGCAAGACAATTCTAGACCTCCTGTGGCTGGAGTGTTGCAATGGACTGGCCTATCCGTTCCCAGACCTAAATCCAATTCAGCACATCTGGGACATCATGTCTCACTCCATCCACCAACACCACATTGCACCAAAGACTGTCCAGGAGTTGGCATATGCTTCAGTGCAGGTCTGTGAAGAGATCCCTCAGGAGACCATCAGGAGCATACCCAGGCGTTGTAGAAAGGTCATACAGGCAGATGGAGGCCACACACACTACTAAGTTTTGTTGTCAGCACATTCAGCGATGTAAAGAACTTATTTAATAAGAATATTTAATTCATTAATATCTAGGATGTGTTATTTTAGTGTTCCCTTTATTTTTTTGAGCAGTGTACAACATCAACACACATTCGACATCCATTTGTCATCCTATTACGCATTATTTCGTGTTAGTGTTAGTCTAAAAAAAGTCCAACAGCAAATGTGTTACATCCACAAAGTAACTGCATTATTGAGCTGTTCTCATCAACAAACACATACTCTTTAGCTGAACAATTTGCAACAGCCCATGAATATAGTATGAGTGCCTCCACTGGTGTTTGAGGATGAATAAACAGAATCATATGGCAACAAGCAGCCACACACACACATAAACTAAAGAGCAGCAATATAACTTTCCCAGAGAGCGGCTTTAATTGCACGATGCATCACATGAGAGACAACATCGAGCGCCGCCCATCCCTTACCATCAAATTACCCACACAATCTCTCTTTTTTTTACTTTCAATCACTCCACAGCCCCCAATCTCATTCCCTTTCATACCTTTTTATCTGTATTTCTCGCTAACTTCAAACGTCCATAATTCACATCCCATTCCATCAATATTCATTTCTCTTCCAAAATGGTGAACTTTGCAGATAAAGCAATGGATTTTTCTCTTACCTGTGTGCTTTCATAGATCCCTGTCTTCTATACGGCACAATGCATCGACAGCTGCACAAGACACAGGCAGTGTGCGAGAGGACGGAGATGTGAGCGCAAGCACACACATACACACACTGGGAAAGAGAGAGAGAGGGGAACTGAATTATGGATGGAGAGTGAGGGTTCCCTCATGCCAGATAGGGTGGAATGTGAATCATCTCTGGCATGAATCAAACATAGTCCAGGAGCAAACGAGAGGTAGAGGGAGGGGTAGCAGATGAATAGATGACTGAAAAGCAAAGGAATAGTGGTGAAAGAGAAGATGAGCGAGTCGTCTGAGGTAGCAGCTCTCTCTCTCTCTCTCACTCGGTCTCAGTCCAGACATCTTCACTCTTCATCTTTGGTTGTTTAATCAGTCTGACAGAGGTTAATAGTTGTGTATTGAACCAGCCAGTCAATAACAAATATTGCAGATGCTTTCTTCTATCTTTGGAGAGGGGATGTGTGTATTCCTAAAGCCACGGTTAAAGCCTAACTACTCAATAGACAATCAGAGGCTTATTAATTTCTTAAATATCCTCAATAGACAGAATGCAGTAGGTCCAGCTACCATTATACCCAAACATACTCTATACAACCCTGCTGGAAAAAATAAAACAGCATATGCTGGTTAGGTATTTTGAAGCTGGGATGCTGGTTTATGCTGATTACGTTGTGGCAAAGGACCAGTATAAACCAGCAAAAGGACTAGCTTAAACCAGCATCCTATTTTTAAAACATATATAAAATGCAGTGGCCTTGACTCAATCATTGACTTACCAAAAGCACTTGAATGAATGACACACTGTGTTCTTGTCGGGACACCTGGTTGAAAACGATCATTGTTTTTGAGACTGAGGTGTCACCAAGAAATCGCACACTTCGCCTTTAAGTTAGTAACGTGACAAATTTTTGTTCACACTCAAGGGTTTCCAGAGAATGTAGAGCAATGCGTTTAAGTAAGAATCCATATATAATGACTTATGTGGTTTCTATTTAATATAAGTAAAGTGCTTTTTGCACAGACTCTTGCAAAGCAAGGCTGTTTAATTAGGGCTACAAAGAAAAGGATCCACTTTTTAATGACACATCTCTCATAAATAAATATCAGGACTGTTTACTATTGTGTCCACGCTCTGGAATGAGTTAAACTCAATTGTAGAAACAGTTTGCTTCCAAAAATGAACATTTGCTCAACCTAATGTTGTTCCAAATCCACATGACTTTCATTTTCTCTTTAAACACAAAAGGTATCAGGCAGAATGAGTCTGCTGTTTACCATACAATGAAAGCAACAAGGGACAAAATATACTATAAACATCATAAAAGTTATAGAAGCTATATTCCTAAAATTTCTGAAGCCTTTTGATAGTTTTGTGTGATGACCACAACAATCCTTGTGGGCGAATTCAAAACTAGAATACGGTATTTTTTACTTCACATTGCTTTATATCTGTAAAATTTACTGTAAGAGGACTACAATAATAATAATAATAATAATAACAATCAAATGATAATAATATTTATTTATTCACTGTGGTTCTGGAGGAAAATTACATTTATTTTCCTTAAATAGGAGGGAAATGTGACTTTGATGAATTATACAAACTCAAAATATAGTAATACCTTACAGATATATCTGGGTTATGTCCTGAAATATCATATCCATCTCTGTGACCGCCATAAGGCATGAAACTGCAAAGATTCGCCTTGAGATTCTTCATTCGACTAATGGCTTTGTATGTAAAAAAATTATAAGGTATTAATACACTAAGAAATGTTAAAAACTTGTGTGTTTTGTAGGGGAGTTTGATTAATGAGTTTGGTAATTAATTAATTAAAAGTATATAAATTGGGAGCTGAACTCAGTGGAAAATTTTTGTACATCGTTGGAGATGCAGTGAATATCAGAAAAGTATCAGTTTGCCGCTCTGTACGAACTGTGCACCTTTGTTTAAAAAGACTCCTCAACGTGTTCAACACATTCCCTGGACACAAAGCAAATCGTACCATTAAACATGTCTTTTATGGAATAGCTGGTAAGTTCAAATATCACAGCGGACCACAAATGAAGCGACCGAGAGGCTTATCGGAATTAGTGACGTTACTCTATTCTCCGTGAAAAGTGGATCAAAATTTCCACAAACTCCTCCTCTCCAACGTCCGACCAATACTTATATCAGTTGCTCACGCTGTGTATCTTTGTCATGGTTAGCTTATACTGCAGAACATTCATGGTCACAAAAGCATCTTGGAAATGAGGAATGCGTTTATCCAATGAACCAATTGCAGGTCGTCTATTTAAAATAAATGACGCCCCTCTCCATCATGAGTGTTTCTTTACCTTAGAGTTTACTTATTTTTGTGTCATTTAAGCAAAACAGTTGGGTTTTTGCATTAATTATGTTATGTGTGTTTATGTTCAAGTTAGTTTGGGTGGGTTTGGTTCATTTGCAGCCCTGTTATAAAAAAAAGTTTAACTGTTACCGTCAATGAGAGAGATGTGTCAGGAAGGTGCTTATTAAAAAGGGGTGGGCTGCTGGGCTTTGAATTTTCCCGGTGAATTTTAGTGCCCCACTCCACCCTTGGTGACATATTCAAAGTTTATAAAGTATTTTAAATAGTTTACAACGCTGCTTATGTATTGAGACGATCAGCAATTTCCTGCCATCCTTTCTTTCTAGATTTGTTTATTGCCACTGTATTTCCTTTTTTGTGATTATGTTTAAATTCTTAATATGTCTTTAATAACAAATGATGTTCCGTTGCTGTGAACATCGCTACTTTTACTTTTATGGAACCAATTTAAGCGTGGATGTTGAGCTCGGCTCATATAAGTCAGGTTTTGGACTTTAATCCCAGCTTTTCTAAGCTGCTTTTATGGAACAGGCCCCTGGACCGACGTTGCCTACCCCTTCTCTACAGTGATAGGCAGCTTAGAAAATGTCACAATAATCAACAAGTAATTCACATGACTCCAACCCATCAGTTAACACCTTACGACATAAATTGCTCTAACTTCATGTTGATTACCCGTTTAGATGTTTTGTTTGTTTGTTTGTTTGTTTTTTTTAGCAGTTTGGACTTTCATTATGCCACCCATTCACTGCAGAAGATCTATTGGTGAGCAAGTGATGTAATGCTAAATTTCTCCAAATCTCTTCTGATTAAGAAACAATTTGGATTGCTTGAGGGTGGGTACATTTTCACTTAATTCTCATGTTTGGGTGAATTATTCAGCCTCTGCTGTTTTCCAGAGCCACCCATTCTTTTACAGAGCACAGAAAAAGTAATGAAGATGTGTGTGGCGTGAGTTAGCGTGTTCGCTATATTGATCAGTCTGTGCCCTGACAGTTTAAGTTAATGTCTTAAAGCAGACCTCTATTTAGTTTATGCTTGTCATCTCTTTCACAGGCCAGCATCTGCTAACTCGCAATAAGCTTTGAGTGATGGCCGCTCTTATAGTGGTCAGGGTTATTGACTGACGTCTTAAGTCAATGCAGTTCCACCACAGCTTCCTACCAAACACTTCACCCCAAATAAATAAATAAATGAATACCTGTCATCATTTACTGACCCCATGTAAAACCCGTATGAATTTCTTCTATAGAACACAAAAGGGGAAAAAAAAGAAGAAAATAGGAATTGTACTGTTTGCTATTTTTCACACAATTACACTCAACAGGGATTGTTACAAAAAAGCACCATAAAAGTGGTTCTTATGTCTTATGAAGTAATACAGTGGCTATATATGATAAACAGACAAACATATAAGTGTTTAGAATATTTTTTGTGTAAAAGTAAGTCAAACAGGTTTGAAGACCATGTAGTAGTAGCTTGTACATGTACATATGGCATAGATGTGAGGTAAAGATCAATTACAGACGTAATTGAACAGACAAGAAATATTATAAATTAGTAGCAGAGTTCGGTAGTGTTGTTTCAAGGTTGGCATCTTCCAAAGTCCTCTGTGGGGTTGGCATCATCTCTTGTCCTGGATCCAGACTGCAGCTTGTGAATTCCTAGTTACCACGAGATGACAATCCCATTGTCACAACTTAGCACTGTGGTGAAGCGTTAATCGATAGCTCTTTCAGTGAACACGGAAACTCGGAGGCAGGAATACAACAATGAAGACATTTATTTAACATAAAGAAACAAACGATACAAACCACATACTGTACATGTCAGGGAAACAGTTCATCTATAGGGAGTGGGATGGAGGACCACCTAGTAGACCAGACAGCAGGAACCCCCTCCGTGACGTCACAGTCATTCTCTAGGGCGGTACAGATGGCGAGGAAGCCTACCTAGGCCGACCAGACCATGACCGTGCCCTCCAAGGCCGACCAGACAGTTCATACACTTTCCAAGGTGGGGCAGACAGTGGAACAGCCCACCTGGGCTTAACAGGCAGCGGGAACGCCCTCCACTTGGGCAGACCACTCAGTGGGAACGCCCTCCGAGAGTAGTCCTCCAGGGCGGAACAGGCGGTGAAGGTGCCCACCTGGGCGGAATTAATGGAGGCGATGTCCTCCAGGGCGGGGCAGACAATTGCAGAGCCCTCTGGGGCAGCGCAGACCAAGGCCAAGACCTCCAGAACAGTCTGTAACACCACCCTCCAAAGTGAAGCAGGCGGCAGAGAGACCCACCTGGGCTCACCAGACAATGACAGTGCCCTCCTGGGCTGCACGACCCATAATAATAGCCTCCTGAGCCGAACAGTCCATATTAGTGCCCCTCCGGGGCCTAGCAGGCTGTGACTGCACCCTGCTAGGTTGACCTGACAGTGAGAGCACCCTCCGAGACCAATCAGACTTAGATAGCGCCCTTTTCGACTGAACCGACTGTGATTGCGCCCTCTGAAACTGTACCGACTGTGATAGCACCCCTCTTGGCTGACCGGACAGCGACCCAGAGGCCTCCAGGGGTTGAGCAGCCACCAATGGAGACTCTGGAGACTATACGTCTGATGCTGACATCTCTAGAAGAGGGCGGAGTCTCTTTCGACAGCTCTCCTGGCTGTGTAACCGGCGCTGACAGGGATAAACACGGCCCCTCTCACCGTGATGTGGAATTAAAACTCGTTTTTTGTGGTTCTGAGACTGCAGGGATAAATGAAAACCCTCCTAGCTGCATAACTGACCTTTACTGGACAAAACACGGCTCTCTTGATTGTAACGGTTTTGACCCTATTGGCGTTCCATATTCCTCGCGAGTGTGGAGAGGATGAGAAACAGCAGTGGAGCTAAAAGATTAATAATGAACATCTGATCAGATATAACTGCAGGAAAAGTTGAGAAGCATTATTCGAATGCTTGGCTAAAAAGATGTATCTTTAATCTAGATTTAAACAGAGAGTGTGTCTGAACCCCGAACGTTATCAGGAAGGCTGTTCCAGAGTTTGGGAGCCAAGTGTGAAAAAGATCTACCTCCTTTAGTGGACTTTAATATCCTTGGTACTACCAACAGTCCAGAGTCTTGCGATCTTGGGGATCATGATGGATTGTAGCTTGTTAGAAGACTAGTCAGGTACACAGGAGCTAAATCATTAAGTGCCTTATGGGTAAGAAGTAATATTATATAGCTGATGCGGAACCTAATAGGCAGCCAATGCAGAGACTTTAAAATTGGGGTAATATAATAATATTTTCTAAACCTGGTAAGGACTCTAGCAGCTGCGTTTTGGTCTATCTGTAGCTTGTTTTTGAAGATGCCAGACAAGCACCTAGCAGTGCATTACAATAGTCCAGTCTAGAGGTCACGAATGCATGAACTAGCTTTTCTGCATCAGAAAGGGGTAACATGTTTCGTAGCTTCACAATGTTTCTAAGAGGGAAGAATACTGTTTTTGTAACATGAGAAATATAACTTTCAAACGACAAGTTGCTGTCTAATATAACACCCAGACTTTTGATTGTAGTGGAAGTAACAGGATATTCATCTAGTTCTAAATTGTAAGTCAAAAGATTGTGTGTATTGGAAGTAGTAAACAATAAATAAATAAAGCAGTCAAAGTGTCTCTAGAGTCGAGAAGTTCAACTAACATTTTTTAATCAACTGAGAGCACTTTTCTAATAAATGATCATGCCAGGATGAGAGAATGAAAGTGAGAGATAAAAAAAGAAAGTGAGTGTGTGCCCTTGTAAGGATCCCTTGATGCAATTATAAATGCTCCTCATCCTTATTATGACAATAGAGATCAAACGGGTCCAGCTTTTATGCTCTTAATAGACAATGGAACGAAACGATCACTTGTTTATGCATCCCATAAATTTCTTATTTCAACAAGTGACCATTGAATTCCGTGATGTAAATCCTATAAATATGTATTTATTTATTTGTATACATACCTATATTCTAAATTATGTTATTTCGATATACCTTTTATTTTGCATTTAAGTGATGCTGTTATAAACTTTTTTGTAAACGTATAGCTAAATATTTTTGCATTACTGCATATTAATTAAAACTGCAGTACAGAGAAGAATTAGATGAATCATGGCTAAAATTATTTAAAATATAATATATATCTTAACTGAGATAATCCTATTATTTTTTTCATTCTTTATATTTAATCGCTAAGATTTATGTTTATAAGACCATAATATATGTTTTTATTTATTGTTTTAGATTTGTAAACCTTGAAATAAAAAAATAAAACTTTGTTAACTTTAAAACTTTTAAAAAGCAGTTTTATAAATATCTGTTTTAGACCATTCAGCCAGCATGTACCTTCAAGAGAAATGTGAGGCAGTACTTGATTGACATGCAAAATGATCAAGGTTACATGGCTGCAGGTTTTGTGGGACAGTAAAGAAAACTTATACTGACAGAACTAGGCTAAACAACTTCTGCTGAGCATTTAGAAACTCCATGTTATATAAAACAGTATTTCTGGTCAATATTTTGCCTTTAAAGGTCACACTAATATGAACTAACTACTTTAACCACTAAGCCACTAAATCCAAGAGAACACATATCCCATATCCTATCCCATACCTAAATGCAATATCTAACAATTAATAAACAGCAAATTAGGCATTAGTAATAGTTAATATGTCTTCTGGAACTCGAGCAGCGCCGACAAGGCGCAATGGGAAAAGCCTTCAGCATGACACCTCTGATAAGTATGTGTAATCAGTCCAGTGGATAGGCGAGACGTCATAGGTGAATGACGTCATTGGCCAGAAAGCATAAAAGCACATGGAGTGCAGCCGGCTTCAGGTTTTTGCCATTCAGCAAGAGCTCTGTGTGTGTCAGTCTTATTTGGTCTGTCTATTATCACTCCTTATATAAAAATTAAGAGTGAAGGCAAGGGCGTGAGCGAGTAACATTTCAGGTCATGTTGTTCCCTTCCCAAAACTTTGTTACAGTTGGGAATACATGCAGTTTGAGTGTTGTCTGTTTGAGAGATTGCCAGTGTCGGTTTCCTTGTATGCTTTGCTCTCGGAGGGCACTCTTTGAGGAGAGAGCCTTCTCTGGCATTCCTCGTGGTGCCAGCCCCGCTTTCACTGAGGTGGATGCGGCAGCCGTGCTTGGGGAATCACGGTGGGATTTGGTGGACGTGCGACCCCTATCTTCTTCCGTTCTCACCAGATCTACTTTATGTGCACAAGCAAGCTTTTTTTCATTACTGTGAATACATAAATAATGAGCAGCATTCTGGGGAGCAGAGCGCATGCTGTCAGCTCTCAAGGGGGTTGATTGCGCTTCTCTCCTCTGCAAATGTTCCATCCCTGCCGGACATGCTCCAAGGAGTGTGTCTGTGCATGCAAACTTGCGGTTCTCTCTCGTTGGTGCTGAGGCACAGCAGTGACTGAGATAGAGAGGATCTGATTTGGATCTGCCAGACAGGTTCAAGACAGACTCACCCTATCTCCACCTGCTTTCCCTAGATTGGGCGCTCTATAACTTGGGGTTCAGAAGCCCACGCTGAGGTTCTTCCCTATTTTTTGAGTAAGAACTTGCTGCTTCTGCTATAACATGTTTCTTCCTGAGGGGAGAAAAGGCTTGTGCTGGTGGGCCCCGAGTAGTCTCTGGTTATAAAACGAGAAGTAGATACTCTCTTGAGTAAGGAGGCCATCGATGTGGTCCTTCTTACTAAAGAGAGTCAAGGATCTACAGCCGGTACTTCATAATTCAAAAGAAGGATGGAGGGCTGATGCCCATTTTAGATCTCAAGATCCTGAACTGTTCAGTGAAGAAACTGAAGTTAAGGATGCTCACCATCAAACAGGTTTTGTCTCAAGTCAAGTCCGAGGACTGGTTTGTCACAACAGATCTAAAAGATGCGTACTTCCACGTGTCCATCAATCCTTCACACAGGAAGTTCCTGAAGTTCGCATTCGGGGGCACGGATATCGGGTCATTCTCTTTGGCCTTGCACTCTTACCCTGCATGTTTACGAAGTGTGTGGATGCTGCGCTGGCGCCTCTGCAACTCCAGGGCATCTGCATACTCAATTACATCAACAGCTGGCTGTTTCTTTCACAATCGGTGTGCGAAGTGACCAGACATCGAAATGTCGTTTACGCTCATATGAAGCAGTTGATGTTTAGACTGAGCCCCAAGAAAAGGTGTGCTTTTTCCAGTGCAGAGCCCTAATCTTGGTGTGGTATTGGATTCGACCAAGATGCAGGCTCGTATGACAACTGCACGGATCGAGTCGATCCTCACTACAGTCGCGAGTGTAAGAGAAGACCAGTCACTTACTGCCAAGCAGTTTACAGCTGGCCTGCAGTACATGAGACCCCCTACAGTGGTGGCACAGGACCAAGGGTTTTTCCCTAAGGAGAAACCTCCTTTGCATGATCAAAGTGGCATGCCATGCGTGCCTTGAATATGGAGGAAACATCGGTTCCTGCATTAGGGCCCGATGTTGGGAGCTCCTTGTTGCCACGTAATGCTAGCATCGGATGCGTCCATCACTGTGTAGCCCGCTGTCTGTGAAGTGTTTGCCATCTCACGCTGCACATCAACAGAGATGCTGGACATGTTTCATTCACTGAAACACTTCCTCCCAGATGTAAGAAATTGACATGTGTTGGTACGCACTGACAACAAATCAGTTGTCTCTTACATCAACCACCAAGGAGATCTGCGGAGATCTTATACAAGCTGGCGAAGATTTTTGTGTGGGATGGACACAGACAGCCGTCTACATTCCAGGGCATCTAAATGTATGAGCAGACATCCAGTCAAGGCAGGGGCTGTGGCCCGAGGAATTGATGCTCCACCCCGAGGTGGAGCAGTTCTTGAGAATTTTTTGAGCAGAGGTGGACCTCTTCGCAAGAATGCGAAATGTTCATCCAGCTTCTCTCTAATTCATCCAGCTCCTCTGCGGCTAAATACCATGGTACAGACTTGGCAAAGGCTTTGTCTGTATGCCTTTTCACTGATCGCTCCTCTCTGTGAGCCGTCATGCTGGAGGCGTTCCCCATAGCGTCTTATCGACACAGCGTCTAATTCCTTCGAGGAACCATACGTAACCTTGAAACAGTTAATAGGTTTGCCCCCTCTCAGAGTTTATAATACCATACACACCATATACATTTGCAGCAGTCGGAGGAACTTCTCTCTTTGCATTCAGAGCACAGACACTGCTTTATGAGAAATAAATAAGTCACATTTCTCCTCACATGATTTGCATGCTAAATAATCAGGATGAAACCGTTCTCTGCAAAAGGATGTGGCCAGGGTGAGCTTCCTCCTGCAAAACAGTCTTTAGACATCCACAGCTGGCAAATGGAAAATACCAGCTATTTATCAAATGCTCCTCAATTATAGATGCTGGATATCTTGCACAGGGTTGCAGTAATACATTTCCAGCCAGTAAGCGAAGGGGAGAAAATGAAGGAAGCACAAACACTTTTCACTACAACTGTCAAAGTGTGAGCGGTTTAATCAATAGCTTGTGTTACAGACCCTCTGGCCATATAGAACAAACTAATCAGGATGTATTGTATTCTCTGTGAATTATAAAAATATGACCCCTGCGTCAGACAGACTTTTTCAAAACTATTAAAAGTTTAATCCGACACAGTCTCATGACCAATTTTTTTTGTATTCGTACAAGGTGGAAAATTCATGCTAATTCGTACAAATTTGTACGACCTTACTTGTAGGTTTTGTCTAAAATCTAGTGGCGGGTTTAGGGACAGGGGTTGGGTGTAGGTCTTTCGTTCAAATTCATATGAATTGGATAATTTAAAGCCCCTTGAAGCTGTATTTAACTGCATTTAAAAAATTAAAACTCAGGGGCACCATGAAAGTTCCTTATATGAATAAAAATCCTGAAATGTTTTCCTCAAAAAACATAATTTCATAAAAACAATAAAAAGAAAGACATGAAGATCTTGGATGAAAGGGAGGCGAGTACAATAATTCCTTTAAAGTGTATTAATAAATATTTGAACTATAAATATGTATAAGAATGTATATTACCATATTGCTAAATGTATAATACTCAGGCATTTTTTGGGGGGCTTGTTTGGCGCTGTCCCCACTCTACAGCTTTTTTGGGGGGCACGCGGGGACCAGGCTGGGCTCCGAGCATCTGTTAACCCTAGCTTCCTAGAGGAGGCCCTAGGAGGTAGTGGGAACTAGTGAAATAACGATTAAGCAATTAATCGAATTTCAGGAGGAGCACGCACGAACGATCGCAGCTGCCACCAATCTGCTTATTACTGATAACCCCGCAAATCTCCTCTCCTCCGCCTTAACCCCCTGGGGTCGGCAAACGCATAGATGCGTTTTGAGGTGTCTTCTCCTAATGATGCCAATAAGAACTTAACTTACACACTGAACTTTGATCGTACAGATAAGAGCAATACATCAATCAAATCTGTGAAGGGTCTACTTTAATTTGTATACACTGTCGCCAGCGGCGCTAGAGAACATGACAAGACAAGAGTGGTTTAGTGAAGAAGAGCCCCGGAGGGTGGATTTATTTACTATACGGCAGGTGAAAAAAGTGTTTAGAGTGTCCGTGGTAATGGCGTGCACTGAGTGACAGTCCCTCTTCTGTTCCCCAGGGGCCTCATGTATCAACGCTGCGTACGCACAAAAACTGTGCGTACGCCAGATTTCACGCTCACGTTCGGATTT
>JAUCNO010001355.1:68576-86149 GCA_032353835.1 Enteromius viviparus | reverse complement strand
TTTTTTTTTTTTTTTTTCTTTTTTTTTTTTTTTCTTTCACTTTCTATGAAGCCTGGTTAATCACTGAATACTATTAATGCTGGTACCTTGGCATGTGAGTGGATATAACACACATGTCCTTTTGATTGTGTTCCCATCGAAAATATTAGAGAAAAGAAGGAAACAAAAAAAAAAAAATATATATATATATATATATATATATATATATACTGTATATCCTTTTTTTCCTTCTTTTTTGACTTACAAAAAAAAGAAAACCATGAAAACATTGTAACTTCTTGGTAGTAAAAAAAAAAAAAATGAATAATAATAATATAACAATAATAGTAATAACATTGATTGCACATGACTGCTCAGTGATGTTGGATTTTATAATTAAGTTCAAAGCATTTATAAAGAAGTCTTAAAGGCGCAGTAGCATATAACAGATATGAATGATTTCGCATCAGAAGAAATTTGGAGAAATGTAGATCACTTGCTCACAAATTGACCCCTTTGAAGTGAATGGGTGCAGTCCAAACAGCTTTTACAATTATAAACAAAAGTAAATAATTACATTTTCGGGCAACCCACATGCTCACGTTTGACCATGCAGTATCAGATCAGGAGTTTTTTTGCAGATGTGCCATGCATTGTGAAAAGCTAATTTAATGAAAGACTTTCAGTGCAATTATCCAACTGATCTTTGTTGACCAGGGACACCGGGCATCAGGTGAGAAAAGAAGATCTCAATTCAGCCTCTGAAATGGAGGTGGAGAGAGCAGCTGTGCTTGGCATAATGATTGACATGTGCCAGATTGCAGCCCCGTCCCTCCATGTTGCGTTCTGACCTCTAATGTTTTCTGTGTGTGTTCTGCAGTGCTGCGGAGCCAGATCATATCAGTTTACTCTTATTGGATTAACTCTGAGCTGCCCTTGAGGTAATGCTATCTCTGGAAGATTTTATTGTTTTAAACCAGACCACCTGCTTGAGGAGATATTTATGTTCGCATATATGTGCGCTGGACTGCGCTGTGATATAAACACACAGTGTTTATTTGGTGTGCCGGTAACTTTCAACACAATTGTTTATCTTGCATTACAGATGCAGTATTTTATTTTTTTTTAAGTTATTTGAGGTTTACTGTATGTATAAATTTTTGAAAAATATTAAATATTTGTTACACTTTGAACTGTAATGAAGTATTCCATTCAAATCATACAGATTTCTACTTTCAAAAGAATTCTAGGCCTCATGGCAGCTGAATCCACAGTGATACCATGGGTCTTCTGCACATGAGACAATTTCAGTTGTGGCTGAGAGCCAGGGGATTTCATCCAAGGGCCAATCCCCTAAGGCAAATAAGGGTTACGCGCCAGGGGCTTCGTACCCTTTCTATTAGGTTCAGACCCTGGTTTATGACTTTGGGTCCCACTCTAGGTCCATGTTGTCGTTGCAAGAGGCTAACGACGAACGCTTCCCTCATGGGTTGGGGTGCGGTCTTAGAGGGTCGTCCAGCCCAAGGGATCTGGAGAGGTCATCTTCTCATGTGGCACATCAATTGCCTCGAAATGATGCTTTTATTTATGGCTCTGAAATACTTCCTCCAGCAGTTGAGAGGTTACCATGTCCTAGTGCGGGTGGACAACACTACAGTAGTTTCTTACATAAATCACCAAGGCGGACTGTGTTCGCGCCATTTGAACAAGCTAGCGCAGCAGGTTTTGCTTTGGGCAGAGGACAAGTTCCTGTCTCTCGCGACGATTTACATTCTAGGGCATATGAATGTGGGAGCAGACTAACTGTCCAGACTCCTCCAGCTCCCTTGGGTCTGGACTCTATGGCCCACACGTGGCCCAGGCTGTGTCTTTACGCATTTTCTCCAATAGCTCTGCCCCCCAGAGTTTTAGTGAAGGTCTGTCAACAAGGGTTTCGCCTCTTACTGATAGCGCTCTGTTGGCCGCAGAATGTGGTTCTCAGCTCTGGAAAATTCATGTCTGGCTCTTGAGGGGAGCAAACTAAGAAATGCTGGTCTTCCAGCCAATGTAATAGAGACTATTCTAAGTGCTAGGGTTCCCTCTACTAGAAGAATGTATGCCCTCAAATGGAATGGTTTTTAAAGTTGGTGTATGGCAAACCATGTAGACACAGTCCACTGACAAATTGTTTAAGTGATGTGTGTAAGTTTCTGAAGGAGAAACTGTCCTCGGGCTAATGTCCCAGCACTCTTGGAACATATGTGGCCACCATTTCGTCTTGCCATGTTCTAATTGATGGGGTTTTTGTGGGAAATCACCCCTGTAATGATGGGTCAGAGACTTCCGGTTCCATTTGCAGCTTGTTTATTTCACAACAGACAGACTGAATCGATTCACACACAATCAGAGAAATGCAGGCAGGGCTAAACAGTGTCAGAGTCCAGGCAAAGTTTGAATAACAGTTAACAGGGCTTACGTAGATGATCCAATTCAAAAACTTAATCCAGGAAGTAGTCGTGGCAGGCAGCAAGGTTCGTGGTTGTTGAAACGGAGCAAGGTCATACACAGATAATCCGTCCAAAGGTTGAAGAAACGCTCGGAATTGTTGCATGGCAATCAATACTTCGCACCGAGGGAGCTGCGCGATCCGTATTTATAGACCAGTAAACAAGGAGCACCTGGAGATCATTAGTTCCGGGTACGTGGGTCACTAAAAACGGTCCGGGGGAAACTAAAACTCCGGGGATGGTTCCCGCTGCTGCCGTTCGGTGCGTGCCACAGAGGTGCGGCTGGTAACAACCCCTTAGTTGCCCGCTTTATTCTTGGAGCTAAACAGTTAAGGCCACCCACCAGTGCGACTGTCCCTTCATGGGACTTGGCTATTGTGCTCGAGGGTCTAGTTGATACCCCTTTTGAACCACTAGAGTCAGCGCCTGTTAGGTTTCTGACCCTTAAGATGTTTTATCTACTGGCCATTACCTCTCTAAAGAGAACTGGGGATTTGCAGGCTCTGTCAGTTTCACCTGCCTAGACTTTGTCCCTGGGTTGGTCAAAGCTATTCTGCATCCTCACCCGAATTATCTTCCTAAAGTTCCATTCTCGACCATGGGGGGCATGTTGTTCTCGAAGCCTTCTGTCCTCAGCGATTTACTGCTCCAGAGCAGGAAAGACTTCACTTGCTGTGTCCAGTACGTGCTCTGCAGATTTACGTCCACCGCACTAGCCAGTGGCGTAAGTCTGAGCAGCTTTTCATATGCTAAGGGGGCCGCAACCGGGGGTGCGGCTGCCACTAGGCAAACAATTTCACATTGGGTGAGGGATGCTATTGCCCTAGTCTACATATGTACATAGGTACATATTGCTTTTTTATTATTTATTTATTAAACATTTTTAATTTATAATTTTTTAATAACATTTACCCTTATTACAAAACAAAACAAAACAAAAAACAGGGTTATAGTACAATATTACAAAACAATAAACAATATTAAGAGGGATATCTATTTATCAGAAGCCTACTATGAAGCGTACTATTTTGCGTAAGCCTTTTTAATTATGAAAAATGGTGAGTTCATCTTAAATGAGATGAGGACTTTAGCCCTATTCGGACGTGACTAGTTTTCTAAACTATGTAAGCATGTGAGTTTCGATTCTTATCACCTGATGTTTATGATTTTAATGTACCATTTCGGACGGGACGAACATCTCTGTGTTTATTACAGAGGTGGGAGGATCTGTTCTGTACATCTGGGCATCGCAGAAATCATGCGCTCTGTATGTGTGCATTGCATATAGTCATTTGGATTGATTACAATAAGTATAATCACAAATGCCATGGTGAAGCTAAATGGCTAGTACCAAAAAACCATGTTAATGTGTGGTTACTTTAGTTTAACTACTATGTTTTTTATTTGTAGTTAACCCATGTTTAATTTTGATAACAGAGTGCAGAAATGAACGTTTATAATCTTACCTGATACTGATATTTAAATAGTCAGTCTTAACAGTTTACGTGATCTGGCTCTTTATTTTTATTTATTTATTTATTTTCTATGTCAAAATATATCAAACGCGCATAGCATCTACGGCAGTTTGCGTTGGCCAAAACACACAAGTAAACGCATTATAAAAAATAATATCACCGACAATCACCGACTTCGCATTCGGACAGGATTAGTGGATCATAGAGGATCACTGAGTTTGCTGAAAAATTTGCTCTGGAGTAATCACAGAGGCTGTAAGAGAAAAACACAGACATGGCAGATACGGTCAGGATTAATATCACCGAACATGTCTGTAAAAACTAAAATTTAACGACCCCCTGTAAACTAGTCATGTCTGAATAGGGCTAATGTAAGCTTTTGTCTGTCGTTGTAAGGCTTTGTTTATATTTAGAATGAAATTTGTTATTTAGAATTTATGCTTCATTCAAAATTTTGAATATTCCTAATTGACAACCCTGATTTGTGAAGCATGAAGAGGGAAGTTGTTTGATTGTCAACAAAGACGTCTCCTGGTAACTAAATTGCAGAGGATAAAACATGCTATACAATACTAGCATTGTTCTGCAGGTGTGTAATTACCAACAGAGAGGATAATTTGCAGTTTCTCTGCAAACATGTGCTAAACATTTTTTCTTTTTTTCCCCCACATAACGTAACAACTTAAGCTGAATGATGGATGTTAGCTGCTTTAAATTTTCTCATTTCTTCATTTATTTTTTTAACACGAATGAGCAAGTATGCCAGAATGGTTTGGGGTAAACTGGCCTTTTAGTGAATCTACACCCTCTATGCCAGCCAGTAGAGGTTCCTCATGATTTATTTTTTTATTTTTTTGTCTATCACCAAAAACTACTGTGTGCAATGTTAAGCCAGCCGTTGGACAAGATAACAACAGTACTGAGTCTGTATCACTCAAATATACAAGTGATTAGCAAAGCAGCCGACTCGCTAGCTATCTATTTCACTCCAGTCGCTGAGCTGTCCGCTGAGCACAGCAACAATTGCGCTTGTGCGCTCGTTGAAAACAAAGACATCTGGTTTGCCGTCTGCCGTCATCCATGTGTTGTTTGAAAGCAACATAAGGACAAGACACTGTCCACAAACTCGACCCAGACATGCTAAAGGTCACTGGCATGAATCGGCAGAGAATGAGCCAAGGGGGAAATGACACACAGATGACCCAAACAATGAATCCATGTCTAATCTTTCTGCATCAATTTAGCATATGCATATTATTATTTAGCAGACTCTTTTTTTGTTATAAACTTTAATATGCCAGTCATCACATTTATTAAATGAAATTCAAGTTTATTTATACAGCACTTTAATAAAATTAAAGCAGCTTTATCAGAAATTACATTTCTACAATATGTGTATATACTGTAAAAACATAATGTATTTCATCTTAAAAATGTATTCTCATAGTGTTGCAAAGCTAAAGTTGAACCACTGATTTTATGCAACCGTCTCACTCCAACTCGTCACATTTCATTCAGAAAATTCCTCCCATCCCATAGCATGACGCAATCGGTCACGAGACACACAAGAGCCAATAGCATTTCACAACCAACATTGATGTAAGTATTCTTGTTGCTGCATTTTTTGAAATCGTGCGAGACATTGATGGAGACAGTGACCGCATCTATTCTATTATATAAATAATGACGGTAGTTGTATCTGCCTGCTATATCTTGTGTTTTATTGACAGATGGTAGGTTTAGGGGCAGGAGTTGGGTTACGTGTTCATAAATGTGCAAATAATATAATTAAAATAAAACTGTTTTGACTGTTTACATTGAAAAATCACACCTCTACATATATGCAATAATGCCATTGTTTTTATCTTAAAAAAAACGACGGAGAATTTTTCAAGTGGAAAAATTACTAAAAGGGGATACCTTGAGCTTCAAAAAGCAACACAAAAGGGTCTTGACCAAGCGTCAATATGTGACGAGTTGGAGTGAGACTGTTGTTCCATGTGGACTGTTTTACTGATGTATTTACTAAGTTTCTGAACCTGGGGCCTGTTCCATAAAACAAGTTTACCAAATAAGCCAGGCTTATGGCAAATAGTCTGATTTATTTTAATACAAATTAACTGGCAATAAGTCAGACTAACTGAAATAAGGCTGGTTTATACTCTAATATTGGTTTATGGAACAGGCCCCTGGGTCCTTTCAGTTGTGTTGCTGTCTATAAAGGGTCAGATATTTCTCAGATTTAAAAAAAAATACTTGACAGAATGACAGAATTTTCATTTTGGGGTGAACTACTCCTTTAAGCAAATGATGTTCTTGCAATTATGATGCTATATTATGATGCTGCTGTGTAAAAACATATGTAACATTTATGTTGTGCGCCATTTAATATACAAAACAGACACTTAAGGTGAAATGTTAAGTGCACTTTATGTCTCATAATCACCACACAATGTATTTTATCAATACAGTTCTTTATGAATAGTCAATTTCAGTTTAAGCATGACCAAACACTGTGTTTTGATTACATTTAATCCTTTTTTTTAACTCTTGTAATAATCTCTAGTCTTGAATCATTACAGAGACTCGATCTGATATGCCTGTCTGTGTAATTTCGATGCTGAGCACATCGCGGCGCCTTTAATTGGCAGGTATTTGTACCTCAAGAGGTTGCGATGCTGGGAAATAATGAATTCCTGATAGACTGAGAGATCAATAATAACCCAACCCGTTAATAAAATAATTACACACTGCCCAGCTATGTAAACAAGGGACTTTATAAACAGCACAGAGGCACATATGATCAAGGAGACATGTGTGAGAGAAGAGATTTAAAATTGCATTTTGGAGGTTGGATACATTAATTTAGAAATGCATGCATGGTTGTCAAGCCCTCTAATACCCACACTGTGAAATATTAGCCAGAGCCAAGAGAAATTATCACTTTACTCCAGTGCATTAATAAGGAACTGAGCTTTTTTAATAATTGAATTATTGTAGAATTGAGAAAGCATGAGGTATCTGACCATTATTTAACCCTCGGGCTGGTTATAAGGCTTTGTTAAAAATTTGAGGATTGCATGCTAATATTTGCAAATAAAGCTGGCACAGTACTTTATTAATATTGCAGATAATTATTATTTACATTTGAAGACCTCTGGGTCACAAACTGAAAAAAAATTAAATTATAACATTTTCTTTACTCACCCTCATGTCCTAGCTGCCTTTAATGAAAAGCAAACAGGACATTTTTTCTATATACTTCCTTTCATGCATTACGCTTTACACAAATTGTATTTGCAATGAAGGTGAAAAGATGACACATTTATTTTTATATATATATATATATATATATAGATAGATAGATAATATATATATATATATATATATATATATATATATTCATTTTGGTGTAAACTATTGCTTTAAAATTAGGATTATATTTTAGCATAGAATAGCCTTGGTTACAAAAAGAAACATCTATAATTTATTAAATCCCAGATTCTGTAAGAGAAGATGCAGGTTCCTTTGTGGATAGGGAATTGGGACTTGCTAGATTAGTTTCTACGACTAGTCATATGTGATAAAGCACAGTATGGTCGTGGTCACAAAAAGCTTTATGGTTTGATTCCAAGTGAAAGAAATATTGGGATACGAGAATGCCCTTTTGCCACTGTGTCCTTGGCTGCAGGTTTTATTTATTTTTTCCCCAGAATCCTCCTTGACAGGCACTGTGACCCTAGATATCTGAGTCACATTTAATAGAAAGTGACAGCTAAATGACAAAATAACTATACAACTAAGTGACAAATAACTAAATGGCAAACTGCTACTTCTGTCTACTCAAAGTGCCCTTGACAAGCAATTTACCCTTGGAGTTTTGCAACATGTTTCAGCTGTGTTTACAGGTCTTTCTGAGCACATGATGTTCACTAGAATCTTACAAAAAGAAAGAAAGAAAGTAAGTAACTGTGCTAAATAAAAAGTAGCACTGCAGTATACCTGAACTCTGTGCACACTTTTTCAAGAATTACTTCCCTTTTTTGAATTCAAATGACTGATATTCAGTCTGCTTTGAGTGCCTCAATCTAGCAAGGTTTTTACAGCTTTGGTTTCAGAAGCTGGCCTTTTCCATCTGAAGTTATGAAAAAAAAGTGTTGTTTTTTCATGTCTGTTTTGCTCCATACAGCAGAATCCATCTCAGGTCAGGCTAGGTTTTCTTATTTTGTGTGTGTACCAACAATTCAGATGGAGGCTACAGCTGAATAGGGGATCTTTTATTTCATCACAATCGCTTTTTGTGTGAACAAACAATTCACGTGGAGGCTGTATCCCAAATGTGCGATCTTGCAGACGGAGAAAGGTTTCTGCCTTCTTAGAGTACGAAGAACTACTGACCTTTCCTGTGCCCATAGAAAGCTTTACATTGTACACATTTCGCATTGTACGCTGTCTATTATGTCGACCTACTGAAGACAGGGTCACAAAGTGCTCGAGCCATCAGGCTAGATCCGCGGTAAAGGCAGCGTAAGGGACAGTCTTCCTTTGCTGATGTTATCCAGCATAGTGTGTGTTGAATTATGCCTTCTGAGTTCCATTTCTCTTGTTCTCAGAAGTCTATATGGCACTGTACTGTATATGCCTTTGGGTTTTCAACTCAGAACAACAGAAACAACACAGAACGAGTGTAGATTGTCGGATATATTGGTGAACTGCTACGTTGAGATCAGGTCAACATTTTAATTTTACATTTTAATTGACTGGATTCTGCTATGAATGATTGAATGTTTGCTTTTTAATATTTTAGCATGAGAAGCAAAAGAAGCCTTTAATTGTGTAGAATTCCCCTCTAGGACACTTGATCTGGCTGATGCATGAGTATATGAGAGCCCTTTAACATCTGCATGATGACCAGAAGCAGCAACAATAATTTATACAGGGTCCAGAATCAAAATACAAAGGCTTTAGACAATATTCTGTTTAATCTAGTGTCCAGCCGGACACTAAGTTTAGTAGGATATGCAGTCTGTTTTAAATGTATTGTGAGGATGGCCCTTTGCTCGTATATGTTTACTTATGTAACAATTAAAAAATAAACAAATTATAAATCGTATTTACAAAATAATAATACTAATAATAATGTTAAATATATTATATTTTATTTTATTGTTATGCTCATTTTGTTTACCCAATATCTACACTTTTAATAAAGGAAAAAAAATTGATTTTATATAAAAAGCATGGACATGTCTTTCTTTGTTTATTATAAAATACAAAATATTGGTGAAATACATACAATTTAAAAACACAATTTACCCTTTAATAGATGTATTTTAATGGTGTCTAATGGTTCTTGCTCTTAATACTCATGACAGTTTTTTTTTTTTTAAATACAAACTATTGTTTTGATGAATTTTAGTGAGCATCGTCTGGCCAATATAATCATTATATTTTGCTTTAAAAGTAAGACATATTCTGATATAGGCATTGAAAAAATAAACTCTTTATAAAAATACAAATGAAACATTTTAAAATAAAACTTTTTTTGATGCATGACAACCTTTTTTTTTCCCATATATCAAATAATGCAAAATGCCATTTCAAGGACTGAAAGAAACAAGGTCTGTGAGTTTTCTCAATCTTCACTACCTATGAGCCTATTTTGTGTGATTTCTCTAACTTGCCTTTGAATATATCTGAGCTGATAGAAAACAAATTGAGGCTCTTACAAACTAGATTTGGCCCGTGAGCTTATTGACATGCAGACCAAATCCTCTCCACAAAACAAAAGATCTTCCTCTGACACAATGCAAAAAGTACGCCTCATTCACGGCATAATTGCTTCTATTATACACCGTGTCATTTTCACTCTGGATGGATCCAACAATTTCTTGTGATAAATTATTTGCCGCTGACATACAATTTCTGTCTGGAGCAAGAGAGAGAGGAAAAAAGTGGTACCTAGATATACAAGGTACGTCTAGAACTCTCACTCAGTTTGGAAAGTTTCGTTTTTATTATTATCGTTTGGCTGGGATCATTCGTACTGATTTTACAAGACATCCTCCCTCGCCAGAGTGTCACCTCAGTTGTGACATGCCAACAATAGAGCCAAACACTAAGCCAAATGCAATCGCGACAACAATGCAAGTCAATAGGGAAAATGACTTTTTGCAGAAAGCGTTTGGCAGAGCAGGCACTCAAAATATTCTCTCTGGTAACGGTAGGACTCTTTGCCGATTGCTCACTTTCATGGGGAGCCTGACTCTCGGCCAGTCAATTACGTATTGATGAACTGTTCTGTAGTTCTGTACTCAAGCGCCATTTGGCACCATACGGTATAACAACAAAACCAGGGGACTGCAGTCAAACTCCACCAGACCCAGAACCTTTCTCTGAAACCTCTCCAATGATTGAACTGTCAGTCTCCAAGTCAAGTAAGTTCTGAATAAATCAGTTCTGAGATTCGTTCCTTTGACATCTCCAAGGACAGGTGCCCGACCATGCCTCAAAGGACGGGAAGTCTTCTGGCTGAAGTCGCTGCTGGCTGGAAGACAGTCTTGGGTAAGCATGACAAACTGATTTTGGAGCGGCCTGGTAACACAAGATTAATCTCTGTAATTATCTCCCAAGGAGAAATTTGCTCAGTGCATGCAGAGAGCATTTGGACAGGGTTCATAATGGTCTGCTCGCATTTGCCAAGACCCTGATATCACGGAGATATTGGCTACAACCTCAATAGCCTCATCTCAGTCATTATCATTTCAAATAGGCAATTTGTGCGTTAATTTATTTATTTTTCTATCCATTTATTTATTCCGTCTTTCATTCGCTCAACAGGAGAAAACATTGTTTTGACAACCACTTGTGGTTCCATCACGGTAAAAAGAGCCCGTTTGAAACCACATCAAAAACCCTTTTATTCTTCGGGAGACGTCTCAATACTGAGACATAATCTTGATATCTTACATCTGTTTGCGCCATGCCTTTTCAAATAAAAAACAATCTGATGCTACTACAGGAGACATGTACGTCCCCGACCATCTGTCCACAGTACTGAGATGCCTCTGATGGAAAATACGGATCATTTATTTCAGACAATCTCCCGCTGGTTCCCTCAGACCGCATTAGTAAGTTAAGATACAAAGAAGGAAAAAAGAGAAGTTTTGTCACCATGTACGAGCACGGACGTGTTTTCAATCACCGGTGCCAAGGTCGTTTGGTGCTACTCACCAATTGTGTGTCTTCTTCTTATCGATGAGCCAAAATCAGCATTGAGTTGTTTAAAGATATAATTTGTTTGTGTAGTTTATCTAAGTATCTGTTCAAAGTCAGTAAAAGCAGCAGTGGTAAGGTTTGATTGAGCGTGCAAGCAGTGCGTACATGCTCATTAAGGTAGAGCCTCTGATATGTGTCTCTGTTAATGGTGTTTTTTTTCATTCACAGGCATGGTGGGATGCTTGGATCCAATAATACCTTCTAAACTCTCTCACGGATTAGTCCTGACAGCTACAAATCTAGCTTTTTTTTCTTTACATGATTTACCATGGTTTCTTTCTGTGTTCTTTACATATAATATTCCAAATTAAATGAATATAAAGGCTGCGTTTATTATGATATAATATATAATAACTAATATGTTATCAGCTGTTTTCTATTTAATATTTTTTTTATATATATCTGTGTTGGCAAAGCTGCCATTTCAACAGACATTATTCCAGTCTCACATGATCTCGCTTTTTTTATGATTATCAGTTCTGAAATTAGAAAACAATACTGCTATTTTTGTGGAAACCAGTTTTTGTTGTTTTGTTCCCAGGACTCCTTGGTGAATAGAAAGATCAAAAGAACAAGATTTATTTGAAAGCACTTCTTGTGTTTTTACTGTCACTTTTAATAAGTTCAGTGCATCCTTGCTGATTAAAATGAAAATAAAAATCTTGCTGATCCTACATTGACCGCATATGCAAACTTTAGGTTGATGTAAAGTTTGACCAAAATGTAAGAGTTCAGTAAGTGATCAGCGTGGGCTAATTCATTAGCATTTACATTTATGCATTCGCCTTGCTTTTATTCAAAGTGAGCTATATTGCTTTAAAGTTATACATTTGGTCTGATCTTGAATTCCCTGTGAATCAAACCCATGCTAATGTCGATGCTCGCATTATGTTTTACTGTTTAAGCATATGCATAACAATAACCCTATTAACCCAGTCCCTTGTAAACACAATTTAGTTGTTTTTTTTTTCCCATGTGTTGCATTAAGTCTCTGGGGCGTCCCTGTAGTTCAAACTGCTTTGAACTTTGACCAGCACCAAGTCTTGTTCTCAGAGAATGCATGAACTATTTTGAATGTATTTTAAGTTGCTTTTTATTAAAGAGCCTGCCGAATGCATAAATGTAAAATATAATGTCTCTGCAGTATTTGACATTTACACTTACTTGAAGACTTTTAGTATCAAATATCTTCCATACCTTTCAATCGGCCGTAGCTTCAGTCAGTGCATATAGTTCAGGTGAGAATCTCAAGGCTTTATTAGATAGTATTGATGCTGAATTATTTTATGGACAAGCTTAGAATATAAAATGTTGTTATTATTGTTGTACAAAAGCATCTTTGTGTACATAAGTGTATCTGAAGTGGCCCTTCCTGATTATTTGATAAGCAAATGAGTGTAATCAAACAATATAGGTATGCAGGGGATAGTTAGCATTCCTTTATTCTTTTGTATTGCTACATCCATACAAAATCAAAATGAGCTTTGTTACAATCTGACTGCAATGTGCATTTCCATTACAAATGAATCTGGATCGCATGGAAGCTAGGAATGTTCTGCCAGGGCTGTAATGTAAGTGTCAAAAAACGTGATGATGCTCTCAGCGCTGTTTTCCCCCTGCGGTTTGAGAGCCGCTTTTTGTTTCCTGGAAATTTCATTTGGGGTCACAAAGGTGTGGAATAACTAGTTGTAAATGATGACAGAAACTGATCAAAGGCAACAACTCATTATTGTGATGTCAAACTTTCACTCCGTCAGTGTTCAGTTGTTTTTTTGCGGAAACCCGAAAGAGGTGCATCTTCATGAATAAGATGTTGATGCAAAATTCTGAAATGAGAATCAAGAGCAAGGAATAATCAGTGATTGTTGTAAAGGGCTTTAAACATTTTGGAGAATACGGTAATTTGTATGTGTTTTGTAAGTAAGCAGCTGTATTATGTGCATGATATTTAGTGCATTTTGAAAAAGATCGTTTGAGAAAACACAGCAGATCTCAGAAAAGAGCCAAAACAAAAACACTCACAGCAAGCCAAAATTTGTATGAAAATGAGTTTTTCATTAGAAAAGTGTGAAAGCTTAGACAATTCAGCAAAACAGGCAAGAAACAAAGAAGAGATGTTTTGTTCTTTTGACTCTAGAGATGCTTTCCCGGGCTGCAAAAATAAAAGCTTTTTAAGTGCATGTCAAGGGCCATGAAAATAGCATCAAAACACTGTAATTAGAGCTCAGAGGGAAAGGACTTATAGAAACATTGGTTTCTGTGAATAAATTGACATTTTCAACCTTATAAGCTTATTACTAGAAGACATTCTTTCCACTTCCCCAAAAGTCCTGATTGGTAAAATAAAAAACCCCAGGCAGAATAAATGTTGGCTTTTTCCTTTTGTTTCTTTTTCTTTTTCCTATTGATACATTTCATAACTTGTCATAAAGCCATTAAAAGGCAGTGTTGGGGATAATGCATAATATTACTAATAATAAAGAACACTTTTTCCAAGTAAATAGTAAAGTAAAGCGTTGCTCTTTAAATGTAGTTTAATATAAATAGAATGCTTTTTCAAAAAATCTCATCTGAAAGAAGGTACTCTATTGACAGTATAGTGTCCCCGTCACTATACTGGGGCATTAGGACCCACACAGGCCACAAGGTGAGCACCCTGCTCCTCTCTAACCCCTATACCAACAGCAACCCAGTTCTCCCAGGAGGTCTCCCATCCAGGTACTGACCAAGCTCAACCCTGCTTGGCTTCAGTGGGGAACTGGGTTGGGCTGCAGGGTTATATGGCTCTGGCTGTGTGAATTATTATTAATGTGCATTAATCTTACTCTCAAAAAACAGATTTAGTATTAATCAAAATGAATTAAAATAAACCTGCAATAATTAAGGGATGTTTACATAGTTTCGGGAAAAGCTCGCTGAGTGTCTGCACAGCCGGTACTCATCGACGCTCATTAGTATTATCGTCCACTAGCCAATTCATTATTCCTAATTTCATTCATCCGCCTCGGCTTAAGTACCATCGTCTCACTCTCCTCCGTATCTAGTTTCGCATGATCCCGCCTTCCTCCCCTTCGCCGCCTTTTTTCCTTCGCACCTTCGAAGGGGGGCGATCGGGACCGAGCCTCGCTCCGAGCTCTGCACTCGCTAGGGTTACTACCAGCAGAGCTCGGGGTCCGCTGAGCTCCCGGCTCGCTCCCCGGACAGCACGCCAAATTTGCTTAATTCATTTAACGAAGAAGTGCGAATTCGTGAAATTACACAAATGTATCAAATCTCATTTTATAGTGTCTTTCCTGCTGACCTTTAATGATCCAGTTCAACCACCTACTAGCAAAAATGACTGTGCTTCATTGTTTGTTTGTTTGTTTCTTTTTTATTGCTGAAGAGTATTGTACCTTCTTCTGTATTCTACTTTACACATGTGAATTTACCTTTTTTCAGCCTGAGGTTCATTCTAAACATTTTTTGGTTTTATTTTTAGGGATTTCTTTTCACACATCTATAGTTATGCACAGAATTAGACCTCTTGACTCCACACAGGAACAGCATCGAGTGCGGCATGACATTGCTTTGTAGCAGAGACTTGGTTTAAAGTAGAACACGGAAGCAGCTTGAAGCGTCTGCGGTCTGGAGGTATTATAAAGCTGATGACAACAACATTTAGAGCTGCACGATTATCATCACACGATATGTATAGGGCATCTTGTCAGTAAAGCCGGTTCTGTAATCAGTGGAAAATTCCATCAGATGCGTAGTCTTACATTGAGCCGCATTCACTACGCAGAGCGGTTTTTCACTGATGAGCTGCACAAATTCAGGTTCATTATCAGCGTGATTTTGCACAGCTCATCAGTGAATAATGGCTCTGCGTAGCGGTTATCGTGCAGCCCTAACAACATTGCCGTAGCCAAACTGAGAGTTCTTCGCTCTTCTTTATGCTTTCCTTATGTATTATAGAAGTATCGGGTCGGCAGATACTCAAAATTAAATGACTCGGACTCAAGGGTAAAAAAGCCTGATAGTGACGTCCCTAGTTCTTTTACATTTGCTATGAATAGAACTTTTTATATTAAAAACAGACACTCAAGCTCTGCCAAAGTTTTATGCAAGTAATGCAAAAGTAACGTAGTGCATTACTTTCCATGAAAAGTAACTAAGTAACGTAATCAGTTTCTTTTTTTAGATAGTAACACAATATTCTAATGCATTACTTTTTAAAGTAACTTTCCCCAACACTGATTAAAGGTCCCATATTGTACAACTTTTTAGAGTTTTATTTTAGGCATTTATGACCTGAAGAATATATTTTTTCAGCATTAGTTACAATATGTTTTCACAGTTCGTCTCTCAGGAGCTCTGTCAAAACATGTTGATTTTGGCCTGTCTAGTTACTATTCATGGGCCTCTCTTCTGTCTGGTTTGTATTTCTCCCCTGACACACGACTAGGCCAATCAAATGTAACAACATCACATTGCATGAGTTTATATTAGCAAAAAGGTTGGTCCCTTTAGTACTTTTTTAAACAAAGTCTCAGCTTCAGTTTTATATTGTGTCTTACAGTAATGAGTTGTTCAAGCTCTTTAATAATCAGATCGCTGTATTAAATATACATATTCATTATATGTAGCCTGTCAGAAAGCTAGCAAATGCAATAATGTTCAGCTTTTTTGCTTTTAATATAAAATACCGCTCAGCTTTCAAATGAATGTGTTTTTCCTCTTAGTTTGAAGTGTATAGCAAGATATAAAAGTGAAGTAACATTAGAGAGCATGGAAAAACTGTCTATATACTATATAGACTACAATATAATTTATAATAAAGTCTCACTGTAATCGGGAGAATTATTGATTTACATTTCAGCTTAAACTAAAGCCATTTCAGCTATATGTCAGGCTATAATATATGTCATGTTATAATATATCCATATTGTTTGTATTTCGCTATAAAACTGCCAGATTTTAAAAGCAGAGGAGTGCTCTTTATTCTTTAAAGATGTTATTCTCAAAAAAATTGACTTTAAGCTCATAGTTTTGGTTTCTTTTTTCTTTTCTTTTTCTTTTGTGACACTAAAATGCAGTCGTAAATTTCAAACTTTAATAAAGACTCCGGGAAACGCAGTAAATGCTGCAAAAGCCAGGAGAGAGGGCTGGCAAACAGTAGCCAACAAATCAAATGTGTTAGTGCTGCCCATGTTACGTTTTTTCCTTGACATGCTATTTTATTTATATTTTTTATGTATATAAAATATGAAAATATAAATAAAATGATATTTTTATATATATATCGTGTGTGAATCATCGTAATTATTTTCTAAACTTTCTTGCTAAATACTTTTCTTTCAGCCTTGCTCTTTAACCAATCAGGTGTGACCTCGTCATTTCAGCCAATCATAACCCGCCAGGAGCGCAGCCTAAATCCTGTATACATGAAATAAACCTACTCCCGAGCAGGTTCAAGCTCACGGACCTGTTGCTATGACAGCAAGTCCCGGATGAGCGTCGAAGAACCGAACGATCCAAGATCAGGACAAATCCACAACAATCAAATCCAGCTAACTGAGTTAGCGAGGTACGAAGAACGAGCCCCTGTTCTCTTTGTGTATGCGTTTGTGATTTCATGTGTGCTTTGCATTTGCTGAGTCCAGGTTTTTGAGATTGCTTGTACTTAATGGCTTACAAACTCACTGCTTTCCCAGATGTTGCCTTCCTGTCATCACATGAGGATAATTATAGGCCTCTGCAGTAATGATAAGTGGAAATGCTGCTAATTTGTATGAAAGCAAGCAAACAGCAGCTGCTGAGGTGCTTTCTTATAGCACTGACTCCACCCCACAGTAGGATTGACCAACAAAGTCAGTCTCCCAGAGGATGGGAATCTTAAAGGGATTTTATGATTCCGGTTCTGATTCCTCAGAATGATTTGTGTGGCTTAGTAGTTCTATTAACAATCCTTTTAGTACTTTTAAAATTCTGTTACTAAGTAAATTATTGTTATTAAATAACTTAAAACTAGTAAAACTGTTCTTATAGAAGAAACACTTTAAATGCAATCTCATGGGATGAATTGCACTAATGTTTTCTTTGCTTTCTTTTATTTTATTAAGCTTTGTAGAATGTGTTGTATTTGAGCAGGCATTCTCTTTTTAATGTTTTATGAATAGAACCAAAACGGGAAACCATTTTAAATTAAGAGTGGTACAATTACCCTAACCGTTGAAAACATTTGGACAATAATAATCATTTTTAGCTTGGAGATTTTTTTTTTCCCATTCCACCTGCTAGGGCTGGGCGATTTTTTAGATTTTTTCGATTAATTCGAATTTGCATTTTAAGACGATTTAATTTTTTCTTAAAT
>JAUCNO010001355.1:14092-44863 GCA_032353835.1 Enteromius viviparus | reverse complement strand
GTTAAATTAATATTTATATGCTTGTAGCATGCTTTTTTTTTTAAATACTGCGTCGAACAGCATGCAAAAAAAAAAATCAAATTAAGTGCAGAATGTAATTATGTTGGTGACATTTGACTTCACTATGTGCATAAGTGAGAATCCATTTATGCTTTTGGAAACTAATATCATCATTTTTCGAAATCCAATTTTGTGTGAAAATACAGCAGATTAACTTTGGGTGGTCCGATAATGACAAACGAAGTTAATATTTAAAATTGCAGTTGATATTACTTCCAGTTAAATTGTCCCAATCTAAATTAAAGGTCAACTCATTATCTTATGCAATGAGGTCTGGTCATACACCGAGTTGATCATGCACACAGAAAATATGCATAATGGGTAATATATTCTGAACATGTCTTGAGAGACTTTCTGTTCTTCTTCCCATCTCTGTCTCTTAGAAATTAAGTATGCATCAATTCTGGATTTTTTAAATGGGATTTTTTAAATTGAATATTGCTTGTTTTTTTTTTTATTAGGCAGCACAGGACCACGTCTACATGTGTCAGTTAGAGGTCACAGCGGAAAGCATAAATTTGTATTTCTGTAACTCAGTACAGATAGTCTTGTGTAAAATCCAAGATAAGTGGTAAAGAAAAGAAGAGGATATTCACACAGACCAAAGCTCAGTCACTACCAAACGCTCATCCATGCGCTGGAGCTGGAACAGCTCTTACCAAGAGCCTGCCACAAAGACATTCATTCTCAGTAGCTGCCTTTTCTGAAATTCAGCTGCCTTGGACACACACACAAAGGCTGTTGCACACACAAAGGCTGAAAAAGGGAATATACTGGAAACAATGTTCCCATTACAAGGATTAACTGAATAAAGAAAAGTATAAGTGTTTAATCAACCATTTCAAGACCAGCAAAGGACCAGGTATGACCAGCTAAAACCAGTATCCCAGTTTTAAAACATAACTAACCAGCATATGCTGTTTTTTTCAGGAGGGAACACTAAACACTGCACTTAATTAAAGCAAGTGTGTCGTCGTGAGAAAGCATCATAGCGTGAGAGGGATGATACGGATCTGCACCTGCATTAGTCATACCTTAACCTGCTCCAAATCATTACAACATCATTTCATCAGCTGTGGATTGCCCAGCAGAATTCCTCTTTGCATGTCTTACACATTTTCCGAGCTAGCATTCGCATAAAACACCTGCACAACCAATATAAGATTTAACATTATATGGTGGTGGTTTAGCCTAGTGGTTAAATATTTAAACTATAACTGATAGGTTGTGTGTTCAAATCAGAAGCCAGATCATAATCTAAGAGACTCAACTGATTGTGTAGGCTAGTTTCTATTGTTTGTCTTTGTATGAAAGATGTACTATACTATGTACTATATATATACCATATACTATGCGAATAAATTATTTTTTAAGTGAATTTGCATTAAAAAAAAAATGTTCACATGCACAATGTTGTTGCCAAGCCTTCATTCCAACATAAATCTGATCTGCATGTTGCACCCTGAAAGACTGCAATAGATTGTGATAATTGTAAGGAAGAAGTATATGGAATCTTCACACATACAGTTGCTGGTTTGTCTCTTTTAATGTTTTTGTGATAGTACGTACACCATGTCTTTACTGTTACTTTTACTATGTGCTACTGTGTTTTTTGTTTGTTTGTTTTTTTAAATAAATGGAGCATCGTTGAACAAAAATCATAAAAGCATGGTAATTCATGAACACTACAGAATATCAAATTATATAATATATTTCAGTTCTGGCTCTAAATAACTTGAAAGATACATCTGCCATACCAAAGACACAATTGCTTAACAAATGACAACTCGGGCATGCATATCTCTGCAGATAACTGTGCATACCTCGGCACGCTTCTCCAGAAATAATGTAGAAACGCACACAAACATAACAACAATCATTCATGGCATTCCGCTCAGTAGCACACTTGCACAACACAAGAACATGATGAACCTGAACACATCTAAATATATTGCAAAAGAAGAATTTCGGTTACCCAGAGGCCTTACAGAGAGCTCTCTTTTCTCTCTCTATTGCACACACAGACACAATAAGAGAGAATTTCTTTATGTGCCACCCTGTGTTCCCCATTCCATTCCAGGGTGTAGTTTTGCTCCATCCAACAGTGCAGTGTGTTAATGTTTTAAAAGGCATTTATTTCCTTAACCGAGAAAAAACACTGATCTATTTTCATTTTTCTCTTGAAGCAGCTGGATGTCACACCTGTTAGTGAGGAATGCAAATTAAGGTTCAGTGTGTGTCTGAGGGTGTGTTGGGACAAAAGGAAAGTTTAAACATTTCCTTCTCTATCGCCTAGTATGCAAATCAAACTAAAGTCGCATGGCATAAGCCAGTGATTATCTCAATTTATTTGATAAAAAGCATGTGGGATTGTGAGAGAAAAAAAAACAGAAAGATGGGGGATAGTATCATTGCCCAAAATAAGCAGGCATGAAAATAGTACAGTGTCCCATTTCTTGTTTTTTTTTTTTTTCACACACTGGAGGCACAAACCCCATGGTTTAAATCCACTGCACTGTATCAAACCTCAAACATTTCAAATCAGAAATCATAAAAAAATAAAAAAATTAAAATAAAAAAATTAAAATATTAAAGATATCACATAAATGGATTTTTTTATAATAGCAAAACTAATTTGTAACTGCCAACTTAATTCAATTGCTAAAACTATGTATGTATTTTCTTCTATTAAAACTATACTTTTACCAAACCTCACTTAAAACTAATATAAAATAAAGCAACTCATATAATATGTCAATTGACTCTGATTTTCTCAAGGTTAAGCATATGCTTTTAATGGCTATTAAAAAGATTCAGACTCTATAATGTGTTGAGAAATGGAGGGACAGACAGGAACGTGGAAAGAGAAATTGCAGCTCTTATAAATCATGAACCTTTGAACAACCCACTGTGCCACAGCTCAGCCAAGACCATTATTTCTGACACCTATGGGAAAATAAAGATAAAAAAGAATGAAATGATTGTGTTTATTATAAAAACGATGAAAAACAAAGGAAAGTCACAAACACTGAACAACAGAAATGAGAAATGACCATCATGCACTGCTGCTCACAGCACATTTGAATGTGTGTGGGTGTGAGAAGAGCAACTCTATCATACCAGCCATCTAATTTGAATATCAACACTGTGTGCAAATACTCTCACGTGAACACAAATACACACTTACAAGCATCTGTTCGGTGTTTGTTCATTTAAAGCAGGAGGATACAAATGAATTCTTCCTGCTGACCTACTTCCAGAGTAGGTCATACAGAAGAACAGATGCTAACAAGTGCATTTACACACCCATAAGTGAAGACTGAATTAAATATGTATTAATACCCTACCTGGTATTGGTTTGCATTTTTCAAAGTATCAAACTAAAACCAGCAGCTCCTCAAAATTTTCCTGCATCCTGCCAGCGATCTGTCGTCTGCTGTGATTTTCAGGGCTAATAATGATAGAGCACACCTGCAGCTGGATTAAACGTGCTACATCCGTATGTGGTAATATGCCACTTGTAAAATGACTGATTCTCTTGTAGGCTTGAGAGAAAAAGGCTTGAGAGTTGTATGGCTTAATATTAAGACAGCTTTTCTTTTCTATTTCTAAAAATATATTGTATATCTGTACTACACACGTTGAGGTATTGTTTAGCCAACAAATATTTCATTTTAAATGACTGATGTGCTGCCAGTGTGTAATACGATACAGCAATTTAGATGGCTTTAATCTTTGTTCTAACCGCTTTATTTGATGTGCCAATATAGTTGATTTCCACTTTATCTAATATCTGAGGCCTGACAGGATGGCTTTTTGTCCTGTGGGGGTACACAGAGAGCACAGGAATGAAGGAGAAGAAAAGACGAAAGAGGAGGGAGAGGTCTAGGGGTGTTTGCTCTGTTTCCTGTGGGGCGAAGTGGGGTAATATCACTCCCAAGCTCCCCTGATACACAACAAGAGGTCTATTGTGTGTGTGTGTGTGTGTGTGTGTGAGAGAGAGAGAGAGGAAGGGATGGGGTTACTCAGCTGTTAAAGGAGTAATTCCTTTTCTTTAAAACTCAATTATATGAACCTGAGTTCTGTCGGTGTCTCTCTCTCTTTTAAGCATCTGAAGACATCAGAAGCACATATTACATCATTAAATCCCAAATAATAACTTTGGTTTTGCAAGTGCTGTCACTCCAAATGCATACAGTGTGGCTTTTTCATAATGACACAAATTGAGTTATTATAGAAAATGTTAAGGCTAGCAAATTTATTTGCTGTTTTGAGAGACAAAGCAGTAGATCAAAACTACTATAATACATCAGAACTTTATCTGTATCCAAAAAAAATAGAATGATACACACCAGCAGTAAGGTTAGATGAGGATTTGAAGGGTGCGCCAATTGTTTTTATGCAAAATAACTGCTAAGTGAACAATACTCAAATGCACTCTACTATTTGTCTAAATTGAGTAAAACACACACAGACACACATTTTGGTATTTGTGGTTAATGGGGACTTTCTATAGGTGTTTTTTTTAAGTCTTCTGAATTACAAGTTGTAATACCTGCACACACAAACACACAAAATAAATAAAATCTTTACAAATTTAGGCATCGCAAAAGTATAAACTTAAAAAAATAGATCAGCTAAAGATTACATTTACAGTTAGATTTAACAGAGTTAATAAATTACTCTACAATGCTGGGCTTTAAAGGGGTTATCCAGTGCTACATGCACTTTTACAAGCTGTTTGGACTGAAATGTGTGTTGAGAGTGTGTGTACACAACCACCCTACAATGATACAGATCCACCAGTAGTTTTCTTTTAATTTAATAAAAATAAGTAGCCCCTTCAGAAATCAAACCATTCTCAAATGCATGTCGGTGTGGCGTCACACAGACAGAGACCACTCCCACAATAGATGATTGACAGCAGCGTGTAACACAGACTGAACTGGTGTCTTACTTTAGACCCGCCCTTAGTGACCCGTCATCAGAAAGAGACAAAGAGACAAGCAAGACTCCTAAGAGATTGAGGTGTTTTGTTGTTGAATGTATTAATGAACAGAGCAGTAGTCATTTACCCCGACATTTGAGTGACTGAAGATGCAGAAGATTAATGTTATGTTTGGTTCTGAAGGAAAATGCGCCCCTTGATCAACCGAAATGCATTTATTTTCACGCAAATCATTCATGATCCAGCCTTACCTACAGAAGCAGTGAGTATTGAATCTTTGCAAATTGCCTTTCCTAATAATATGCTTATTAGCAAGTTTCACTATGAATACAGCTAAAAAAAGATCTTCCAAGAGCGCCTCAGAAAAGAGGGGTGGGGTCAGCAGAGCTCATGAAGATTTAAAGGGGAAGTACACAGAACAATGTGATTTCTAAAGAGCTTTTTTTCGACATTATTGTGTTTTTTACACAATCTTTGACAAATTTTAAAACAAACTACATTACAAACTTTCCTTTAAGACCTTGGCTTTCTATGACTCCTAACAGATATGATGATGATGATATACCATGCAAGGCATGCATTCCCGAGGTGTTTTCTGTTGCTCTAATGCCAATACAGAAGAATAATTCCCTAGTATAATTTTGTCCTGGATTGTTAATCATGAAAATACCTCAGAGAAACCTTTTCCATTCCTAGAACAATGTTATGTCTGCATTTGTGTGTGTGCATGCATTCAATTACTTTGAAACATGGCACTGTGAAACTGAGAATGTGTTGATGTGTTTGGAAAAAAAAAGAAAGCATACAGGTGAATACAGACAGAATATGCATAAAAAATATATGTAATTGATGGCAGTGGCCGCAGGGTGGGGGGGATCTGACAGGTGGCTGGATAACCAAAACCCGCTGAGAGAACTACTTTTCTGAGATTAATAGTTTTGATAAAGTGGTAATGAGAGAACTGAGGGAGAATGAGAAGAGAAAGGAGAAGGCTGGGGAATAAAGGCAGGGAGAACATGCACAAAGGCAAAAGTCATTTTTGAACTACACACCAAATACGGCTTTTAAAGGGGACATATGATAGTTCTATTTTTCCTTTTCTTTAGAGTAGTATGCAGCTGTTTGCGCATAGATCTGCACAATTACAAAGCTCAAAGTCTCCCACCAAATAAAATAGCCTTTTTCAACAAATACTGTAGCCTATGGATATAACTGTACCCATGTTTTGTACCCATTTTATGATTATTCCTGGCTCTTTATTTGATTTGATTTGTTCGCAATTAATACCATTTTTGGTGTGTGTGTTGAATGTATTAAAAACAAAGCAATACAGTACTGAAACTGAAAAAACGAAAATAAGAACACAAACAAAATAGAAGAAAAATATTAAAACAAAGTAATTTTAGTTAAGTTAAACTCTTGCATGGAAAAAGACTTCCTGCATCCTCATAACTGTGGTTTAATCTGAGGCCAAGGCTGAATTCTGTACTGTGTAAATATGACTCAAAACGGACACAAACGCTCAGTTTGATGTTGTAAGTGACTGATTCCAAATGAGACGTGAAACATCCTCCCTAGTAATAAACCTCCTGCTGCGAAACACACACACACACACACACACACACACTTTGATCTTCAAAGCTTTGTCTCATTCTGCAGAAAATGACGACAGGCGCATGAGCAGGGTTGTGTGGGTTATAGAATGTTCTGCACTCAAAATACATTACCGGATACAATCCTATTAACAAAATTCACTACTTTTGTCTCTTTTTTTCCCCTTTAACAGAACCTTAAAAAAATTAAGTCAATTTCATTTATATAATCTATATTAGGGCCGGGACTCGATTCAAAATATTTTTATCTAATTAATTAGAGGCTTTGTAACTAATTAATCGAAATTAATCGCATTTTAATCGCATATAAATATTTGACCTGAGAACAGTGAGAAGTAAGTTTTTTTTCATATGGATATTTAGTATACCATTGAATAATGACTGAATAGATAAGCTTAAGCAACATATTATTGTTTATTTTTGTTCAGCAGACCAGTGCAATATTGCCATTAAGTGTAGCATTTGGATATTTAGAAATATAATAGCCTACATTTCAGAAATTCAGGAACCCTATAGGTAGACCTTCTGAAAACTGTTTTTTAAGCAAAACAATACTTCAACAGGGCTCTCAAGTTTTAGCAAAAGTTTAGAGTGAGATTTGATCTGCTATAGGGGAGGAGCCACAAAATATTTGCACAGCAGTCCCTCTGGCCCACCCAGTTCTCTGAAGTTATTGCTAGCAGTGTAATTTTACTTATTGTTCATAAATGATCAGCGCAACTATTACCTTTATAACACATTATTACAATTGGTAAACCTGATAAAAGAGACAAATTTATCCAAATGAAATAAATAGCTTTATATATTTAAAAAAATACAAATGTATAAAAAATAAACAGATAAATTTGGTGCCAAAAGAGACAACCGAACAACTGAGCCAACTTAATGTACATGCATAATGTACACATATATGATTGCAGAATCTGAAACTTTAGAAATAATATAGTACCAATTTGGCAATATTTCCCAGCAGCAGCTCCCACTATCTTCGATCACAGGCAACTGATTTTGTCCAGGAATCATAAAATTAAGTAATACACATAAATAAGTAAAGAATGGATCACCTACCGCATTCATCATTACTGCTCTTTCAAATTCCATTCTGTGTGTGTGTGTGTGTGCGCGCACCCATGTTGCCTAGTAACGAATGTGCTGGCAAGCTGGAACTTCGTATGCTTCCGCCTCATCTATTAATTTTATATACAAGTTATAATTATCTCTTACTTTTCAGCTTGAGAAATACATGGTGTGGTGTGTGAACTCGCTGAAATGCGTGTGTCTCATGGTGAATGCGTGAGACTTGAGAGCCCTGCTTTAAAACGCTAGTTGGTGCTTCTGTATAATCGTTCCGCCGAAACTCATCCAGTGAGAAATGTTCCACGGTGCAAAAATAATGCAATAATTACTTGTTAATTTTGTGTAATTAATTAATATAATTTAACGCGTTAAAGTCCCGGCCCTAATAAAAAGTAATGGCTCTAGTACTGAGTCTTGAGGTACTCCATATTTCACTTGTGATCGATATGATACGTCCTCATTCACTGCTACAAACTGATAAGTATGACAGGACAGATAAGTATGATTTGAACCATGCTAAGGCACTTCCACTAATGCCAACAGTGTTTTCTAGTCTATTTAAGAGAATGTTGTGGTCAATAGTGTCGAACACAGCGTTGAGCTCCAACAGCACTAATAATGAGATACAACCACAATCAGATGATAGAAGCAGGTCAGGTTTGTAACTCTTATTAGAGCAGTGTCAGTGCTATGATATGGAAATCCTCACAGATACAATTTTTATTAGAAAAGGAATATAATGGTGAGGATATTACCTTTTCTAGTATCTTTGACAGAAAAGAGATATTTAAGGTAGGTCTGTAAGAGCTAGATCTTTGGGGTCAAGTTGCATTTTTGTTTATGAGAGGCATAATAACAGCCAGTTTGAAGTCTTTGGGGACATATCCTAATAACAATGATGAATTAATAGTAAACAAAAGAGAATCTATGACCTCTTGAAGCAGCTCTTTTAATAGTTTAGATGAAATGGGTTCTAACATACATGTTGTTGGCTTAGATGATTTAAAAAGTTTACACAATTATTTCTCTCCTATGCGAGGAACTTTTCCTCAGGGGATTTACAGAACACTATCTGATGTGAAACTATAGCTGACAGCTGCACAGTTTCTATTTTATCTCTAATAGTATTAATCTTGGAAGCAAAACATTGCATAAAGTATGTTATATGTTGATGTCTTTGCAACATTCAGTGTTTTAAGAATCTCTTCTAAATTGAATATCAACCTCCAATCCAGTGCATACAGTATGCAAATTACAGTGCTTAGAAACAAAGAGTCATAAAACTTCCCTTTAATTTTAGTATAGGATTTAACTCCTTGCCTCAGTTCTCAGTCAGGACATCTTTGAAATTCATCACTCTTCAAACCAGGAGGAACATGATTGCCAATCCCAAACCTTGGAACCATCAGGACTTTGAGACTGCATCAGACCCTCACCAACGAGTCAATGTAAGTATCATACATATAACTTAATGAAACAGAGGTTTAAATTAGTTATATGTTGAACATTTTCCCCGTCCTTGCGTTCTGTGTTTGTTTTAATTGTGCCATGTGCCCGTGCTTTATGTTTACCTTTTGTATCCTCGTGCTCTCCCTCATTTGTGACTCCGCCTCGCTCATCAGTGTTCACTTTCTGCCATTCGTGTGTGTTCAGATGTTTCTCATTATCCTTGATTGTATCTTGTATTTAAATCATGCCCCATGTCCTGTTTTTTTTTTAGTTGCGGCAGGAAAACGTAATAAGTGTGCCAAACTGCCAGCATTTCCAGGCAGTTGATGTGCAAGCTGCTTTCTGCATCTGACCACAGGCCTATGGCCATTGAGCCTTTATTGAGGTGTCTGTTGCTATCACTTTCCTTTTGCACACAATGTGGAGGGTAACATCTCTCTGCAGCCACTGGGTTTCTTTCCATAAGCGGAGAGCTGCAATGCAGGCAAGTGAAGTCTGAGATGCAGGCATCCATGACGCCAAGCTCAAGGCGGCACCCATGCCTTCAACCAGTATTGCAGTGGCCGCATTTGTAAGAGGCAGAGCTGTAACACTGATGAGGCTGTGGCCATTAGACTCATCATTCTCTGAAAGCCCTCTCCCGAAGGAGGCTCAACGTACTATGGTACCAGTGCACTCTGTGAGATTGACGCTCTAATTTGCATTAAGTCTATTACAGTGCCCAGGAATATATTTGATGGCCGGGCATCAGCATGCTCTTGGCAAAATTTAATCCTGAGTCCGAGATGGTCTAAATGGCAGAGGAGAATGCCCTGTGCCTCTCTGCCTCCTCTTGCGAGCTGGCTAGAACAAGCCAGTGGGCGAGATAATTTTGAATTTGGATTCCCATCTGTCTCAGAGGGGAAAATGCCTTGTCCATACACTTTGTAAAAGATCATGGGGCCATGGAGAGGCAAAAGGGCTGGACCGTGTAATAAAATGCTGTCCCCTTGAAGGCAAATCTCAAGAATGGCCTGTGTTGAGGGGCTATTTGTACATGAAAGTACGCATCTTTCAGGTCCAGTGGACATCCAGTCTGTCGGCTGTATTTGCAAGGGAATGGCTTTAAACGTGAGCATTCTGAACGACTAATTGTGACTAATTGTGGACGCTTTTACGGACACAGTGTTTGCAGCTTATATATTGTGTATCATACCCGGAGCATTGCGAGGTAGAGGACAGAAATCTAGCAGCTTGTGGGGTGTTCCTCTTAAGGAATAGGGAAAAAAAACTTCCAGCTTACCTAGAGAGACTTCTAGTGGCTCTGCATTGGTTGCTGGAGCTGAGGCAGTGTGAGTCAGTAAAATGTGAAAGACAGCGTTCCTTTTAATCGGCCTAAAGATCAAAAACCATTCAAGAAGAAGGGTACTGATGATCGATGTGAGCAAAACCACAGGCAGATCAAAGCACTGATGCAGACAGAGAAAAATGGAGAGAGGGGCCAGGAACGCATTAGAGTGAGCTGCTCTCAGCAAGCCCCGTCGCATGAATATCATTCAGCTGTGATACTAAAGCAGGGGCTGACTGACATCTCCATACTGAAAACCTCCCACACGACGCCCGCACAAACAATGAAGAGCTGTCTGTGACGGAGTCCCATTCACATGAATTATAAGGATTGTGCAGCTCGGCAAAGAGGTGCACTAATTCTCACATGAAACACAGACTGAGGAGGCGGATTGTGTCAGCATAATTCACTCAAGCATACAATCTCAACCGTGAATACACAGTTTTCACCTTCAGGAGGGGAGAACATGAGAGCGTAAGAGAGTGTACGAGGGAGCAGCCAGTCCGTTCGCGCCTTTTTTCCTCAGAGCGCTAAAACAGCGCGCTGCGTAAATGCGTTTTTACTGACCCATTTATTTCATTTATTGTGTATCATACCCAGAACTTTGCAAGGTAGAGGATAGAAATAGAGTAGTTTCCAGGGTGGTCCAGCCGTAGCGAGACTTTGCCCCAAACTGTAGTTATTTACAGCCTTTATCCACCAGGAATATAACCGCTCGATATTACGGGGGGTATCGATTCCCTTGTAAGCACCGGCAGATAAAAGAGCACCGGGGAAAGGGGTAATGTGAGCGCTGTGCGCGAGCCCTCAACTGACTGCTTAAATATTAATTTTGCTCTGACCGCCGAGGAGGATAAGCTGCTCGAAAAGGGGCTTATTTACTCCTGTTTAATAACCAGCAGAACAAAAGACCCCAATGGCTCTGCTGTCTCGGTCTCCGAACTCTGTGAGAGACTTGGAAACAGGCAGGGTTTTTTTTTTGTATAATATAGAGAAGACATAGCATGTGGAACTCGTGCTTTTTGTGAGCCATTACATTCTGCGTGGGGAGCCCAGACAGTAATGTACAAGTTCACTGGCAGTAAGAAGACACCAGTTAAGACTTTTTTTTCTTGCTGGATGGCAGCAGGGGAATCGTCCAGCTGCAGTGATGTATTCAATGGCGTAAGGCTTGAGTCAGAGACAGCAAAGATGCACGTCGCTGAAGGAGAAGAAATCTGAAGTCATGTGGCGGTTCAGAAGCTATATATAGACGACCATGCCCCCATCAGGCGAGCTTCGGCAGGACCCAACCATTGGTTGCCGCAGCACAGCGACCAGTCGATTGGTTTAAAAAATTACCACTGCACAACCAATGGCTATGCAGTTTCACTGCATGTTAAATAGGCTTCAGTTAGGGGGGGAAGGACTGTTTTTCCTGTAGCGTCTTAGCAGACGCAGTACGAGTTAAGTGTCAACAGGGAACATCCATCATTAAGACATTTGAACTTCTAACTATGCATGCGTCCTAAAAAGTAATATCTCTTTCTCCAGCAAAATAGTAATTTAATCTGAATCTGGAGAGAAATTTGCTCAGGTAAGAAGGAAAGAAAAGAGAAAGATAGAAAAGTTAACTTTTTGTATGTATGTGAAGTTTAAAAGCAGCTAGGCCACTGGGTGAATTAATTCACAGTTTGTGTTTGTTGTCCATCAGAGATCTGAAACATTTCTCTAGAACCAATTATCAGTGTCATAAGTGGGTGAAAATGGACCAAGAGTTGCAGTATGTTTAACACGTCAATGCTACAGAAGCAAATAATGGTGTTTAATGGCAAAAACGCAGAAAAGGACAGGCTATTAATTTCAGTAGAGTTTTATGGATTTCAAAACCACCTTGTTGTGTTGCAGTCTGCCTTTTTAAACCTTTTGCAGTTCTGACACAAAGCATAACTAATTGCTTGCGTAAAATGCAACTAGTCTTAATGTGTTGGGTTATTTATTTATTTCTGCTTTTTCAAAGCTGATGATGTTAAACTCCACATCTGTTCATTCCACAAACAATGATTAATATCTCATGTTCAAGCACCTTGTTTTTATCGGTGCGAGCTGTCAACGAGATGGATATGAAGAGGCACAGAGCATGATGTATTCTAGATAGAGTTCCTGACATGCTACCACAGTGTGAAAATACAGGCAGACTACCTGTCCTCCCTAATATAGAATCTGTCATTCACTTCTAGCAGAAGAACATTGGTTTAGGGTAAAGAGCATAAGGGGTTTAAAGGTGAAGTATGTCATTTGTGCTCCACTAGTGGCAGCAAATGGAATTGCAATCCCATCCTGTTTTAGAAAAATTGCAATTAGTGGAATGCATATGCTAATGGTACATGCTAATATACACAATAAATACACAGTATATATAATTATGCAAATAAAATGTATTTTGGATATGACTAATTGTAATTAATCGTTTGACAGCGCTAATAAAAAAAAAACAATCTTAAATAAAAAATATAATAGTGACAGTTGGCAGATTTCACCAAGTATTAATGAGCTAGTTCAGCAGTGTTAATTATTTGTGCAATTCATTTTGTGCTACTAGTGGATCACTTTTATAAAATATAACCATTCAGCCCAGATGGATGCCAAACAGATTCAACATGAAGCATTTAAAAACATTAAAATTCAGTTATGTCAATTCTGTTTGCACTGTACAAACCGTTGAATTACATATTTTATAATAAAGCCAAAATGCTTTATTTTAGATAATATGACAGAAATAGAAACAAATGTCCTGCAGAGAGTGTGTTTGAGGGTGTGTACGTGTGTGTGTGTGTGTGTGTAAGGCTGGCAGCTGAAGGACAGTTTGATGGGTGCTTTGGGACTACGGCATGCCAAGGAAAGGATTTACATCCCTGAAAACACACAGAACATCCTCATCCAAGTGTGATGATCACGCACACATAAGCACACACAGACCTTTTTCACGCACACATTTGAAAGACTATTCAATAAAAATCAGGCCAAAATTGGATCAGCAAGGACCTCCCTCCTGGCTTTCTTGTCTCCCAAACACACTTACCTGACAGGCGCAGAATTGGCAGTTTGATAACTGAATGACAAATGTTATAGAAACAGTCTGAACCACGATCACATCCATAATCCTTCCAGGCCTGTCAGAGAGAACGGAAAAAAACAGAGAAGATGAAGATGCCGCTCAACAAACCTCCATACACAAGGCGTTCGAAGGGAACTCCTCTTGGTTAGACAAAATATGTTTTTTTCATATAGAATTAATGAACTGTCTGCCAGCCTCCATTACCAACCTGACTCATGGGAAAAAACGTGACTCTACATGAATTTTGGAAACTTGAAATATGCTGCCTCAGGCAATTAGATTTAAAATGAGTAGCACTAATAATGCTGTGGGATTTTTGAAATGCTCATTTAAGTTAATAATAATAGACATAGTTATAATAATATATATATATATATATACACATTATATAACTGTATAAATGCATATACATATTTGAAAATATATTTGCTATTAGAGTGTACAGTATGTGTGTGTGTTTCTGTGTACACACACATATATATATATATATATATATATATATACATATACAAATATATACACACACACACATTTTGGATGTGGTTAATCGCAATGAATATATATATATATACGTATATATATATATATATATATATATTGTACTTTACTTTACTTTACTTTACAAATATATGGTCAATTGCAGGAAGAGAAGTGCAATAATAAAAAAGTTTCATAGAAACTTTTCCCTGTTAAATATCCTCATATTTTTTTCTTTGGCGTGTGTGATATTTTTTCCCACTCTCCCTCAGGGATAATGTGAATTTGAGAAGATGGCATTGATTTATGGGATTGCCATTGCTTAAAACACCTTATAGGGATTTCCTTTCATACCCCCCTTCCATCTTTGTCCTTAAAGGGGTTTTCCTGTAACACTATAGCTCATCTGCCATGATACATTTGTTGTTGTTGTTACTGTTGAATATCAAATTCTGGAAAACAACTAATGCTAGTTGGATCAGATTGAAGGCATACAAGCCGAAATGTAACGAAATCCAAGTGAACGGTCTTAACTTACCATTTATAAGCAATTCTACAGTCTAAAGGAGAGTTATCCAACCAATACACAGCTTAAGACGCTCCATTAGTCTTCTGTATATTTGTTAGCCTGTAGGGTGTCATTTACAGTAATGGGAAGGAAAGGGTAACATATTAAGCGTGATAAAAATAGATGGTTTAAAAACACAGCAAATGGCTCAGAACATCAACAAAATCGAAGCATGCTGTGGAAGCCTCCATTTGGTAATGCGAAACAGAGGCGTTCTAGAAGCTTGCGAGCCCATTTTATATCACTTTACCATAATCTATTCTCACACGGGCTCTGAGGGAAGACAGCAATGGCGGGGGAAGAGTTATATAGATATAGATGTGTAATCTTACAGGAGGGAGTGGCGGTATAGCTGCGAAGGACCGTGCTGTGTTGGTTAATAGCGGACGAATTGGCCCCATTAAAATCCTCTGCTGCTCTCCTCTACCTGTCAGTGAGTCTGTAAGGAGACATGTTACAAATGGAGGCTGAAATGATTTCGCGTTTCCCTCCTCTTTATTTCCATCCCCCCTTCCTGAGCAGGCCATCAGCGGAAATGAGGCGGAAAATAATGGCTCTTCCCCTTCTGTTTTCCACCCTGACCCTCTCAACACAGACGACTGCCACTGTTCACAGGTCAGTTCATCCCACTGCCCTCTTCTCTCGAAAGACATTTACCTGCCCACATGACTGTGCGGGTGCATTTCTCAGCACACCAACAAGACATTGGGGAGGCTGGATGGATACCGGTCAACAACCTCAGTGGGTTCTGGGTTGGTAACTTCAATTCATCAGTAAAGAAGATAGTGTAGAATGCTGTCAGAATTAATGCATTAATACATGCAATTATGTCCTTTTTTTAGCAGTTCAATGCAAGCATATTTAATTTGATGTTATAGTCATTTCAAAAGACTCTTTTTACTAGTAATTTATGTTAAAAAAATAATAATAATAATAATAGTAATAATAAATTGGCCATTTAAAAAAGTAATTTGTATGGTAAAACCAGTAATTATCACCAAAGCCCAACAAGCAAAATATCACCCATAATAGATATGATGTGTGCTTGTATTTCCAGTGCATTTTGATGTCACACCAAAAAAAACAAAAAAAAAAAACAGAGATCTGTTGTTATTTTGTGAGCACAATATAAGTAAAGAACACTTTTGCACAAAAATAGTTACACAGGATTCGAACCGTCTCTGCAGTCTGTGACCTACAGAACAAACCTATGGTCTATGCAAATCCATAGATATGAAGCTGTGTATGTATTGCCCAAAAGTGCCCATATCACACCTCTCTTCATCTCCCTGCACTGGCTCCCAATTGAAGCTCGCATTAAATTCAAGACACTGATGCTTGCATATGGAACAATCACCGGCTCGGCTCCCACTTACCTCAACTCACTGCCACCAATCTACACTCCCTCCAGAACTCTGAGTTCTGCCAGTGAGCAACACACAAAATCTCTTTCCAGAACATTCTCTTACACTGTTCCTGGCTGGTGGAATGATCTTTCCATTGCTATCCGAAACGCCAACTCCCTTACAACCTTCAAATGACTTCTGAAAACCCATCTCTTTTAACACTATTTGACATCATTAAAAAAAATTAACCCTACTCTTTCTTTCCCTTTCTAGCCGGCACTTATTTGCAGATTGTACATTGTGCGGTATTATGAGCACTTCCTAAGTTGTTTTTGCCTCTGTATTACTAATTGCTTTTGGTTTTCCCCACCTGTAAGTTGATTTGGATAAAAGCATCTGCTAAATGAATAAATGTAAATGTATGTGTGATGCTCAAAAGTATCAGTTTTCAAGCCTCTAAGCATATTATTACATATTATTTTGAAGAATGTGTGTGAAATGGAATAAAAGATGTTGGAGTTTTACTGCCATTAGTGTTCATTTCTTCTGGAAACTGCAGTGATATGTACTTGTGGGTACATATCACTGTCTCGCTAAAAAAAATGCAACAAGGTACGTTTATGCCATGAGACCAGGTAGACAAAGCCTCATTGATTTTTGGGAAACTACTAAATTAACAAGAAACAAAATTAATTTTATACAAATAATTGTGATTGTTCAACAGTCTTAGTAAAAAAATGTATACAGTAGTTTATCTTAAACATTGCGTCTTAGTTTTCTAAATCGTCCATTACACCCTCCTACTGTAGGTAAACAGTTGCATTTCCTTGTCTGTCAATAAAAGCTTCCTGTTATTTTTAATATTGAAAAACTGATCTGAGTTGCATTTAATGTTTATATAAACATGCAAGACAGCATGCGAGTAGCACTGACTCTATGTTCAATTAAACAAAGTACAGTTTGAAAACCACCGATCAGGAACTCTTAGCAGTGTTTACCCATCTTGCCTCCTGTTCTTTTTCCCAAATGTCTATAAGTATGTCGCGCATAAGTGATGCATGGTTTTGAAGGCTCTCTTGATTCAAGTCACCATACAGATGTGTACTGTATGTGTGAAGAACACACTCCTAAAGGAAGGCAAATGGCAAAGTATTGATGGGATACAGAGAAAGAGCAATTCAGGCAATGATGGAGAGCAGGATCAAAAGACGTGCAAAATGAGCATCACGTAAGCTGTCTTTTGCCTCTAGTTTATTGCATTCATATTCTACAGCTCTATTGAGCTTTTTCCCCCACAGTCTGTCACTGGTTCAAATACACAGCGTTTTTATTGAGCTAGTGTGTTTTTCAGGGGGAGGTTTTGGTGTGTTTTAAAGGCAATCTACAACTCTGTTCCAGAATAGCGTGTGAAATGAAGCTCACCATCGAAGATTATGCCGACCGTACCGGCAGTCAATTGGCGCAGGGTGTATGGGTCTTTTGTCTGGCGCCTGGCAGCATTTTAGATTGTTTGCCTGCCAGGAAATGACAGATTGGGTTTGAACAGTGGGATTCCCTCCCCATCAGAGTTTTTAAAGACTTTGGCGTGGGACGAGCTGAAAAAAAGATTGAAATTGCACTAGCATTAGGGCAATCCATTAAAATGGTCTTTTTGTTGGGGCGGAGAAAAAAAGTGGCTTTGACAGAGAAAGCTGGGAAAATGCTACATACATAAACAAGGCGTGCCATCCTTGGAAATTATAGAGAAATGTCATTGGATTTTGAAAGGACATTTACAGGCACACATATGTGCACACGTTCAACGGTTTAGCTGTGATTAGAGAGTGTTTTGGTCTCGGCTGCAGGCTGAGTAAATGGGAGAGCGAGGCCTCCTGCAGCTCTTCAGAGTTATAATCACCCATCAGCAGGACTCGGGGAGAAATAAGGAGGGTGGAAATACGGGGCTGTTCTCGCAAACAGCTTCAGAGTTAATTACCTCTGGATACACTGACTGTCCTGAAGTTTTGCTTGCAATAACCATTCTCACTCTTAATACACGTATTCCTAAGATGTTCTTTAACTGAACCTTCTCTGGATTGTGTTTGCGCTTTGTGCTCCGAACAGATATGTCAGAAAGCACTTGAAAAGTCCTAATTGCCTTTAAATAAAAGAAATATACAGCTTTCCCCACTGAGATGGAAATTAATGCGAGGTGTTTCATTTCCACATTGAAAAATGAAACTCTTTTAAGATGACCAGTGACAGAAAAGTTGTGAAGCTGTACATTTGGATATGAATGTTGTTACTTTAGTGTATTTGTTGTTGTTTTTTTCTTATAGACACTTTATTGGACACTTGGTGGATATGGATAGCATGGATTGGGAAGTCAATGGACTTCTTTAATGTTGTTTAATCTTCTGTATTTCTATGTTTGCACTTTTTAATCATAGTATATGGCAAAAACAAAATAAAAAAATTGCTTTGCCCACAAGAGCAATATTAATCAATTTGTTGGAGCACAGCAACCTCTGTTTCACATTTTACACTTGATTAGATTCTATTCTTGGTGTTAAATTCTCAGTACAGTTAGAAGCCAAGTACTAAGGTGCATAGACACCTGTAGTGTTATTTGGCTTCTTCTGATGCTCTGATTGACGTTCCTGGAAATGTATGCTAACTTTAACCATTTTTTACAGTTCAAAACCTGTGAAGTTTGGCATGCTCTTAAAGCAGAGTCTCGCCTTCTTCCATGACAATTTTAGGGTCTCCAGCTCTAATCATTTAGTACCACCACAAATGTCCTTGTGGAATGTTAGATCAAAGAACACATAAAACATAAAACGCAATGTGTTATTTCTCACAATGAAAGTATGCGTATAGTATCCATCTTATAGGGGATGATCATTTCTTTAGCTCAAATAGCGTGCTTGACCAGCGGCTGAGAGGACCTATAGCAAGAACAGTGATCAATCATGAATGATGATGTCAATACACACATTACTGGAACCGTTCCTTATCATTCTCAGAATTGTTTAGCTCAACAGTGGAAAAGGGGCCAAAGAAACTGGTTTGTAAAATTGATTTTTGCTTATAACTTTTTAAGCGACTTGACCTGTTGTTGTTCTGTGATTCTTTGTGGTTTATTCTAGTGTGTGTTTGCACATTTACTTTGCTTAACTGGGTGTAAGACACTCCCACGGCTCCTAAACAGGAGATTAATGCTTCATAAAAAGCCTGAAAAATATTACGTGTGAAAATTCATCCTCAGTGGGAGACCGTATAACTTCCCAGAATCTCTAGGGACATGCAGAGATAACAAGCCAAGGAAATAGAGGATAGAAAACACCTTGCCAAACAATCTATAGGATGTGACCTTCAGTATACAGTGGGAAAGATTTCAGACCTATTGTTTGCTTGGACTTCTGACAGCTTTATGCAACGTTATATAATGACAGTGCATTATGGAGGGTACTATAGTTTGTATTGTACAATAAAGTAACTCAATGTCTTTTCTTGACATTCAGTTGTAAAGATGGCTTGTTAAATGCTGGATTAACACATTCTGAAATAAGTGTTTTTAAAGTGTTAAGTGTTTTTGTTCATTAGCAACTACAGATTATCAGTTTGGTTTAAAACCAAATTATTTGTTGGAAGTTAAAAAAAAGCAATAATGCACTTAAGGTCATGTTTTGTACTTAAAATGACATCCCTCAACTAAAATAGTTGCAAAAGTTGCAACCTTTTAAGCTACAGGCAGAATTTACCTACCTATTAATAAATAAAACCACAGCTCCTGCTTAACTAATTTATCATAACATTCATTTGAAAGCCATATTGTGTCATCACACTGCTGCACTTTTGTGGTCTATGGAATTGCAGACCTGCTAAAACTGTTGACTTCAAATGATTAATCGCTTGTGTTTCTATTTTTCAATATCCCTAAGTCACCTTGAAAATTGTTTGCTAAATGAATAAATGTAAATGTATTAAAAACATTTTTTACTCTTAGTACTAGTCAAAGTGAGATTATTTCTCATTTTTCACATAAAGCCTTGTGACAAAAAAAAAAAGTTATTTAAAAAATGCTGATATTTAACATGCATTAGCAGGACTGTGAATATGTATAATGTATATTCACCACATGTTATATAATGTTCATAATTTTGTGTTTTGCTTATTACACCTACTGTAGTAATATCCTTATTCGCCTTGCAGCAAGCTTATTTTCAAGATTTAACCATTTGAGTTTGGAAACTTATAATTTACACAAAGCACCATGGGTTATTTTCCCTTTTGAAAAAAAAGGAAAAATTCAAGGAGAGCTTTTCCCTCTATTCCTGACATTTGTCTGTACCCCTGTGTCCTGTTTCATTTTATGTTTGTTGTGACCTCCAGACCACTTCTGTGATCAGTACTCTCATAAAAAGTTTTTTTTTTTTTTCCCTCTCCAGTGAAGTCCGGGTCACTTGAGGCCTCTATCTGTCGGCTGCCGAGATGTCAGTCACATATTGTGATAATGTTGCCTTCTGCATTAGAATTCTCAGATGAAACAGAATACTTTGATGGACAGGAGTGTTGTGGGAGTAGGCCACTGAAACTGCTGGTGTAGGTACTCTGAGAATGACGCTGAATAAGTCAGACACGGAAAGAGAGTAAAAAAGGCAGATGGAGTAAGAAAAGCTAACTCACAGAAAGTGAGTGTTGATGTGCTGAAACTAAATTCAAATGAATTGTCTTTTATGTAGTGTTTTGCAATAATTTTCTCATCTTCAAGTCATTCAAGATGTTGATGAGTTTGTTACTTCATTGGAACAGATTTAGAGAAATGTAGCATTACATCACCTTCTTAACAATGAATCCTCAATAGAATGAGAGTCCAAACTGTTGATAACAACATCACAATAATCCACATGAATCCACAAATTCATAGAGGATAAAAGGGGATGGGGTTTTTCCACTGGGTGGAGCTTTATTATTAAATAAAATTGGTATTTTGGCCAATTGTGATAGCCAACCTGATCTTATAAAAATACCTAACCTCTGTGCACTTTTTAAATGGCAACACCATTTTTACATGCCTACAGTACATTAACCCTGACACATTTTATTACGTTGATACAGGTACATATTGTTGAATTTTATTAATAAGTTGAAAATCTGTGGACTGTTGCTAAAAGTTAATGTTGGAAATATCCAACCTGATCTCACGGCAATTCGTACATATTTTACGAGATGGAATTCATATGATTTATTCTAAATTGTACGTATTTTACGAGATGCCAAGTCATATGAATTTGTACGAATGACCTAAACATTAACCTGCCCCTAAACCTACCTATCACATGGTTTTAGACAAATCGTACGAAATCGTACGAGTACGAATTAGTATGAATTGGCACAAATTTGCACGAATAGCTTGTGAGACCGTGTTGAAATATCCCCTACACCAAATCTAAACCTTAACTCTAAAACTGATATAAAAAGGAATTTGTTGATACAACCGTGCCATTTTACCCATTTTTAAACAGTTTTTTCTAAACATAGTTAAACAGAATTCAAACCAGTGCTCCTCACTTCTTAAGTATGACTTGAGTACAAAGTACCAAACAAAAACCCGTAGATATGAAGCTGAATATGCGAGATGCTAACACTCAAAAGCATCAGTTTCAAATCTCCCAGTAATTAATATTGTTTTGAAGTCACATGATATTAAAGTGTAATAAATTGCGCTATATTATTTAACCAGGTCGGTTAAAACACCCTAATGATGGATTTGTTTCTTACTAACATGCACCTTTTCACATTATGTTAATTCAAATTGATTGTTGTCTTGGTATTTTTGCTGTTTGGACGCCACCTATTCACTACAGAGTATCCATTAGTGATGCAATGCTAAATTTCTCTAAATCTGTTCCTATAAGGAAATAAACTCATCTCCAAATTGGATGGCCTGAGGGTAAGTACATTTTCAGGAAATTTTCATTTTTTAGTGAACTATTCCTTTAATGATTTTGCACTCTTTTGCTATTTTTCATTTACGTGTTCTAGGAAAACACCCTTTTGTATGTGAAATGGGATGCAGCACTTTTTTGCAAGCACTTATTTCAGTGTTGCATGCAGTATGGTTTATTTCTTAACTGTTCTGGTTTAATGATCTGTTGAAATGGTCTCATCTGCCACGAATTCACATGCAAAAGCACAGAATGAGTTGTTTTTTCCAGTGTAGTTTCAACAAATTAACTTTTTGGACCGGCAAAGAATTGTACAGTACATTTCCATAGTTCATTGAACATTTTTATCTCAAAAGATGGAGAAGATGATGTGATTACTTTAATGTCCATTGACAAAATGAGACATGATCAGTCTTTTTCATTTCCTTTTTGCTTCCATTATGTAATAGCATGCGTTCAATAGTTTTCAAGACTATTTACAGTAGTCTATTTCATTCACTAGTACTTGTTATGCACTTAATACAACTCTGAGTGCAGTGTGTTTTGTTCACTAATGAATGGCCTCTCTTTTCAAAATCTGTGGATTATTACTTTCACTACAAGCATGTATGGGAAGGTTATACTTTTGACGTGGAATGATACTGTGAATCTGTATTCAAGAGAATGAAGAGCCCTTTATGGCTACAATGACACCTATTCATCTCCACATCTAAAACGCTCTTCTCCATCTTCTCGTAATCTCTTGCGCACACACACACATGCAGGTTCAGCTCACTTTGGATGTGTCATTAGCACTGCTATTGCACCGTCTACACTCAGAGGGCTGGAAAAAAATGATTATGCTAATATAAGATGACACTGCCGAATATAACCGCTTGTGTGTGTGCTTGCTTGGCTTTATGTGGTTGTGTGTATGAATGAAAAAGCATGCATGCGAACAACTGTGATTATCCATTTAGATTACAGGACATGTTTAGGTAAGCCAGTGCAGCACTTTAAAGACTAATTTGTTCGAATTCCACAGGAACAACACTTAGACTATAGAACCAACCGTGCATCTCAAACGATATAGGGGGGCTTCCTCTTCAGTCATAATTCATCAACCCCTGAACAGATGGCCTTCTAATCATTGTAGACACTTGCACCTGGTAGACACAACAAACGTTTCAACACCGTAGACAGCCGGCAATTCACAGAGCATCTCAAGATTGCCAAAGTCATGTGTTTCTGTTCTGCTCCGCTGAACAAAACGAAGCTTTCAGTATAAAGATCAGTGGCAGCTGTCTTTGCATCAAACCCAAGCTCTGAAAGTGTAAGATAATGAGATATTTACAAAAACAGGTTGCTTTTTATTAGTGGCTGACTGAAGAGAGGGGTTTTGTTGGTAGATGCTAATAGTAATGTCTAGCAATGCTGTCGGTTCGAGCCAGTATGAATATCATAATCTAAAAGTAATTTTTTGATGCTTGAAAAAACTTTGCCGCATTAAATAATAAGCCATGTGTCTTTTCTCATAAACAAAGTTGGTGGATCATGTCCATATGCGATGAACTGTATTTACTCTGCTAGGACAACTTGGGACTTTATATACCTAATTAAAAATCACTTAGTTCATTAATTAATTCATTTTTTTCTTATTTATTTGTAAATATTTTAGGGAATTTACTGTATAGACATTACTCATTCTGTTATTTTTTTTGTGATTGGTAAGTTTAATAAAAATTATAATAATAATTAAAAGATTGGATTTCTATGCACTCCAAGGCTGCTTTTATTTGACCAAATTTGCAGTAATTAAAAAAAAATCTATTTTATTTTAAAGTGGAATATCCAGCAGCCAATACTCTATCCCCCAGTGTCAAGGAAATCATTCTAATATTATTTGCTCCTCAATAATCATTTCCTATTTTTAATTCTCTATTTTGTTAGTCATGCTGTTTAATAATTTTGTGGAACAAAACATTGATTTAAAATATAAATCTTTTGTAACATTACAGTCTTCACTGTCATATTCTAGCAGTTTAATGCACACAGTGGCTTCTGTGGCTTCACATTTAACGTCCATGAAAGCTTTCCATTTTATAAAAGTTTTTGTTATAGTGGAAAAACTTTTCAATTTTTTCAGACTAAAATAATGTTTCTTTTCAGAACATTTTAGAAGTGAAAAGATTCCTTGGGTAACTAAAAACTATTTTTTTCTGTGGCATTTATGTGAAAACCTCTCTAATATTTATTTTTTTTATTTTTTTTTCTACTCGAAATTCACAAAAGATATTTGACTACAAAAAATGTGCATTATCCATTACAGAAAATGCTGTCAACCTCAAAATGCCCAGTTAATAAATGGTGTGATAGTCATCCACCACTTTTAGAGTCTCACATTTTGATGTCTCCCGAATCATTCTGACAGAGTGAGAGAGAGAGAAAAGGAACAATGGAGCAGGCTATCAGGATCTAGCTAGCCTTCAGGGAGACAACCTCCGCCTCCTTGATATTATGGACTATTCTCATGCAGGACAGACTGTACCATGTCAGACAGTGAAGACTGCACTGGAAGTTTTAGACCTAATGAGGAAAAATCCTGCCACTGTCCCCTGTGAGGCATTTCTGGTAACAACAGAAAACTTGTTTGATGGAGGAGTCATTAAACCTCTACATGTCATCACCTGTTTTCACTTCTCCTCTACATACAGTTCTACCTCTCGCTTTCTCTCTACCTCCCAGCAACTGTCTTCCACTGCCTCACACCCACCCGCCGTATTATCCCCTCCCCTCCACGCCGCACTCTCTGTGGGCTGTGAGCAGTGGTGTCATGGGCAAAGCGCCACACAAGACCTTTTCCAGGTAATTGAGTCTTCTAGCTCACACCGCTAATTTGTGAAGCTCTGCTCTCCCCAGCAGTTACCCGAGAGACAAAAAAAGAGGGAGGGAGAAGGAGAAAATAACTGGCCCGAGTACAATATGTTAATTGGTTTCCTTTAGGTGATCAGATCAGGAAAAGGTCATTGCTGGTTCTGAAATATTCTGTGGAGAGTGTTCGTGTTGTTACTAAAACTATTACAGCACACCGTGGGCACGGAGTTTTCCTCTTGTTTCCTCTTAAATTGCACTTGTCGTATATCATGTGTAATCATCATTGATGTACTGATGCCATTTTACACGCGCGTATCTTTTGAGGCAAACAAATGTTCATAAAGCATTTTGAATTCATGGAATTTTTTTATTATATTTATTATTTATTAATTTCTGCTTCATCAATGAGATTGATAAAAATGTGTAATGCCATTTATTTGGTTTGGTTCATTATTCTCTGTTTAGTTAGTCAGATTATGTATGTATTTATTTATTTATTTATTTATCAATAACTTCACCCAAGCCTAAACTGTATATGATATATATATATATATATATATATATATATATATATATATATATATATAAACACAAAAAAAGAAATACTAATATATAAAAGTATTATTATATAATATTTAAATAATGATATTTAATTAATATAATTTTTTATGTATTAAAATAACAAAACTGATTTATTTTGTGATAATCTCTTTTTTTTATATATAGTTTAGCAGTAATTAAACTCAAATATTTGACTACAGAATTTCATGTTCAACCAATCAGAATTAAGTATCCCAGAGAGCCGTGTAATAGTAAGGACAGATCACAACTTTTCTAATTATGGTGGTGTGAAATATCATGCTGTTATTTCTTAATTTCATCCCTGTATCTGTCTGACTCTGCAATCAGTCTAATGACCCCATGAGTCCTGTCTCATGACTGTGGAGAGCCTCTCGCGGCTTCTGAGCTGCTGATGAACTCAGGGGTTGACATCCTCAATCAGCTGCTGTAAGCCAGTGTCATTTAGAGACATGGACTTTTCTGATGACTTTTTTTGATGACAAAATGAGAGTCGACCTGCTTCACAGTTAAAAAAGTGGGTATTTTCAAAACCTAGTGACCTTCTTTATAAGCCATATATATACCCTTGTGCTCTGCTGAAAATCCTTTATGTAATTTGATGTGCCTGATCAGAATGACCAACCTTTTAAAATTGCTTGTAAATCTGTCATTATTGTATGTTATCTCCAAATCTTAGATTTAATTGCTTTGTAAACCTGTGAGAAACAAAGCTAATCAGATGTTCAGTAAGAATATTGCACAACAGAGAAAACAAAAAAAAAAAAAAATATATATATATATATATATATATATATTATAGTTTTTGTTATAATAACATTATCACAGTCTGAGGGTTATCACAGGCATCAAATTAACATTTTTTCCCCAGATTGTCTGAATCAACCTGTACTCATTAGGTTTAAAAACAAAATCACGTTTTAATGATAAGAGCAAGACTCCGCTTTCAAGGTTTTGAAACAAAGCCTAAAGAACAACGTCAAGCAGACCGACAATCGTATTACAGACAAAACCAAGCAAGAGAGAGGGGAAGAAAGCCAGATGTGATACACTCTTATTGTATATGCGAGAAAGCGCAAGAGCATATGAAAGAGCACAGAGCACTATGAGAATTCTCGTCTAGAGAGTGAGTGAAACTTTAATTTTGCTCTCTGATCAGGGATGAGTTATTTCATCTTTTGAAGCTCACTCTCCCCAATTCACGCCATAGCAGTGAGAAGCACCTATTCAGTTACAGTGCAATAACAATGCCAAGCCAAGTGTGAACTGCATCATGGGTAAGTGGGTAAAGAGCTATTTCAGCCCTCTGTGTTAGTGACACTTCAGCCAAAGCTCCATCACATCAGTCAGAGCTGAGATAATGAAGTCTGAAGGGGAAGGATGGAAGTGATGCTGGCTTTTAGTTCTGAAGCAGCAACCAAGTGCCTTCATCATGGGCTGTATTCACATTCTCTGCCTTGCACTCGCTTTTACTCTTTCTTTCTCTCTGACAGTCCGTCTATTCGTTGATCATTTGTCATCTGCTGTAAGACACTATGAAGTGTTGATGTCAGAGATTTTGTCAGGAGAAAAGCGAGCTAGAACAAGTCATGAACTGACAGTCAAAATGTTATATTTAGAGCTTTGTATTAGAGGTTTATTAACAAAACAGCTGCATTGAGTCAGTTTTCACGACTTTCCACTCTTTGTTCAGTTAATGTATCACGGTAATTAGAGACAAAAAGGCTATTTTAGACCTTGATCAAACTGACGTTTGCTACAAGTTCAGCTTTGCAGGGTTTGATTCATAATATTTTGAGTTGCTGTTGGTTGGCAGAGTTGAAGAAATGATGGTGAATTATCTCAGAAGCAGACATCATCTTTAAGCCTAGCTATTCTAAATACTGGTTGAGAGATATTGCCTCACGTCTGTATTTGTTCTAGCTATTATGCTTAAGAATTTATTCCTCAAACCGCTCGAGTTTCAATCCATGATTTTGCCTGCAGGCACAGAAGTGAAATGCATTTTAAAAACTGACAGATCAACTGGTGAATAGGTGGAGAGAAAGACAATATGGCAGACAGACAAAGATTTTCCATCTTTTCTTAAATATAAATAAATTTATCATGAACATATCGCCAGTGAGACAACGTCTCTTTTCAGAACAAAAACTCAAGGAGACTTGAAAGTAAACAGTGCCCTCTCTGGTAGGTTTTAGTATTTTTCTACACTCTGTGTGTCCCCAGATGATGCTCATAAAAAAAATAGCCTCACAATATCATTTTAAATAATCAATGAAATCATTAAAAAAAAAAAAAAAAATGAATGCACTACTGAAGATAAGAGAAAAGTGCACTAAATTGTTGTGAATGCAAGGAATTACATATCGTGCATGTGATGTTGCATCAGGGATTAAAAGCTGATTTTATATTTGAACAAACTTGGATTTTGCAACATCACACATAATTAACATCCAACGCTAAATCTAAATAAGAATGCAATTATAGAATTAACAAGGCAGTAAGGTCTTTTTTTCCCCGAGAGCTCATTAGAGTTTGTCTTTCTGTGTGTTTGTGTGTGTATTCGGGGGTAAACTGTGGCACACAGCACCAACCAACACAATTATATCGTATAGTTAATAGTTTAAGCAACACCAACACAGAAAGGGCATAAATACCTACAGTAAGTGGTGCTAATTGGTGTATATGTCAGACAGTTACAACACTTTTTTCTTAGTTGGTCCCAAGCATTTACTTAAGAAGCCACAGTTAATAAGACATTCTCAATGAAATGCAGAGATCAGCATGAGAAAGTTGCGTAGATATTCAAACTCATATCATCTTCTTATGCTTCCTCTGCTTTTTTCGTTATGTTAAAATATTAATGGGATGGTAATTTCCTTACCCTCATATGCATGTGCATGGAAGTGTCTCTATCAAATAATTTATTAGAGTCACAGTGCAGAGTGTGCATGCACACACACACACACACACACACACAATATGCAATATATAAAGCATCATTCTATTGCTCTCTCTCTCTCTCTCTCTCACTGCATAATAACCATGGCTGTGGGGTTTGAAATGATCCGCTAAACTGTGAGCCATCAGCAGTTTAGAACACATGAATACATTCTTAAATGTAGGCAGTAATAAAGTAGCAGTCTAAACAAATGTGCTTTACTTCACATCATGAAAAAGAAAGTTTGCGGGATATTAATGTTCATTGTACATTTACAGTTTTATTCTCTACTTCCAGTGTTACACAGTAACTTATGAATCTTTTTTTTGCAGCAAGGATTTATTAAATTGATCAAAAGTGACAGTAAATGCTTTTATAAGAATTGTATTTCAAATAAATAATGTTATCTTAAAATTTTCGATTTATTAAAGATTTCTATAGTATAAAAATGCATCACAGCTTCCTCGAAATATTATGTTGCAAACCTGTTTTCAACATGGATTAAAAAACTAAATAATAACGTCTAAAGCATCAAGTCACACTTATGAATGTAATAACGGCTGCTGAAAATTTAGCTTTACCATTATAGATAGATATTTTAAATAGATTATAGGTAATAACACTTTAGGTACCCATTCGCAATAATGCCTATTTCTTATTTACATATCTATTATTTACATAGGCTAGTCTGTGTATTACTTATAAAACACATTCCGCATGACCATATTCTTCATACCCAATACCTAAATTTAACACCTAACTACATTAATTAGCAGCAAATTGATAGTTTAAGACAAAAGTTGTAGTTAATAGCAATAACTGGGCCTTAATATATAATGTGACCAAACAGTTATGTTAATTAACAGTTTGTGCATTAGTGGCACTCTGTTCTCCTATTTGCTTTAACACAATCTGCATTGTTAAAAGCACTATATAAATTAAGGTGACTTGAATTTAACATTCCGACAATAACATTCATTTTATAGTATATATTTCACAATCCTGCTTGTGTGGTTGGTGAACAGAATGAAAATATTCAGTTTGTTCAGGGTAATTATCATTAGTCTTGTAATTTACTCTACGTCATTGGACAGGGCATCATGGTGCACTTTTATTCTGTATCCTCGATAGATACTGCTTGTGATTGCCTGACTGGGCAGCAAAGCCATAGGTTTCGGACACAGTCAAAATAGCTTCGTCTGAACTCTCTCTCCGTGTGCACGAGTGCTGAATTATCTTGCAGTACTGACTTTAGCTAATGCATTAGCTGCAAATTTAGTGCCCTTTGGAGTAGTTGAGCTATCTGGCATATTGTTTTATCCTCGTAACTAACCAGCACTTAAATGTTTGTGTTCTGTCCAGCCGGTCTTCTATAAAGGTCAACAGATGGATTCCCTGTGAGCCAGGATATTCTAGTGTTAGAGTGTCAGAATAATTTGGGCTGCCACATTATGCAGTCATGTTGTCAGGGGTTACTGGAAAGTGTGATTTTTCTTTTTCTTTCTTTTTACTTTTAGACATCTTCAAGACAACTTGTAAGAGTTCTGAAATGTGTGAGATTGCAAACATGTAAAACAGTCCACATTTAAAAACCAATGATTCTGAGTTTGCTGCTTTTCAAATATAGTAACTGTTTGATTTAGCAAACTAAATTAGAGATACACTCGCTCTCTCATTTAAATTTCACCGTGCAGGCAAAACTTTTCTCTCATTAGCTTTGTGTGATCTGATGTACTCCTGGAGGAAAGTTCTATTGTTCTAGTGCTCTTTCACTAAAGGAGGCTAAATTAAGTTCACAGTTACATTTTATTTAGGTTTCACTTTGAATTACAGTAGTAATGCGGTAAAGTTCAGACATTTTTTTTTTTTAAATATAATTGCGTTACCTCTTATTTATCATTGCCAATTTTTGAATCTTAACAAATCTGAGCATAGTTGTTGAATATCTAAATGAGATCATTTTCATTTGTGTGATTATAAGGGTCTTAAGCAGGAAACTTAAAACAATAGTTCTTCCAAAAAAGAAAATTAGCTGAAAATGTACTCACCCTCTGGGCCTCTAAAATGTAGATAAGTTTCTTCATCAGAACAGATTTGGAGAAGTTTAGCATTAAATCACCTTCTCGCCAATGGATCATCTGCAGTGAATGAGTGCTGTCAAAATAAGAGTCCAAACAGCGGATTAAAAAAAAAAAAAAAAAACATCACAATAATCCACAAGAATTACACATGACTCTAGTCCATGAATTAACATGTTCTGAAGTGTATATACGTATATATATATATATATATATATATATATGTAAGGAATAATTGACGACAGGCCGTTGAATTATTAAAAAAATAATGCACAGCCGAGGTGGTGATGCGGTCACGACGCGAAGCGGAGAATTTAACGGTCCGGAGTCAATTATTCCGCTTATACTGCTGTTGCCACACCTCAAGACATCGATCAGATGATATATTTCAAGGGATTCGTCCGGTTTTTCTACTTATATCGCTATTG
>JAUCNO010001354.1:157805-179353 GCA_032353835.1 Enteromius viviparus | reverse complement strand
AGGAACAGAATAAGAGAGAGACAGACTAATATTAGCGTAGTGGCCATTCTTTTTACGATGTAACGAGTACATCATGTCATCCCTGGGTCATCCCTGTTACCCTGAAAAGTAACAGGGGTGACAGTAACAGGTTTAACGATATCAAACCAATTTCCTCATTACTAGCTAACGGTCAAGTTCACAAAAGCACATTTTACACTCTGAAAGAATTATACTTGCAGATATTGATTATATTGAATGTAGGCTTATGCATGATGCCAACTACACTAATCAGCCTAGCTTAAAAACTATGTGCTACAGATAGATACTCTTGAGCTCACTCTCGTGTTTGCGGAGATTGGCATTTTACTTCAGCATTTTAGTCATTGTTTTGATTAAACACATACTGCATTCAAAGCCTCTATTAATAATAATAGTTCTTCATGAACATTTAAAATAATAGTACATTTTAGGTTTATAAAAATCTATTTGTTCATAAAAAAAATATTTGCTATGAAATATTAAGTCTAAATTAAATGAAACCAGCGAGAGAAAATATAACTGTAGTGATCAGAAGTTCTTCCTCTCAGGTGCAGAGAGACAAAAGAATGAGGAAGCGATGAATTGTTGCCATCAGTCACTTCACGTTGATGTGTTGAGGGAATATAACAGTAGCTCACACACAATCCACCGAAACTGAACTGAAACCAAACATATACATGCTGTATAGGTGAGTGCAATCTGATTCATTATAATCATATAATTCAAGTTGCAATTCAGTTGGAAATGTAAATATGTTGTAAAACATTTTGTGAGGAGTACAGTACTTACAGTCTGTGATTCTCTTTGCTTTAGCAGCAAGGCAAGGCTCAAGAATGATACATTCTTCCTGAGTGGCTGGTAGAACCAGTTTTTTGTGTTGGAAAACCTTTATAGTGATCTACTGTTCCTCAAACTAAAAACTGTATTGATATAAAACATGTTCAACTGGTATATAATTTTTTTTGTTTAAATTAGACAAGAATGATACCAATTTTAAAAAAAAATGGCAATGGCAAATTTCAATTTACACTTACATCAAGGTTTACATTTAATTAATAAAATAATAGTCTATTAATAAACAGCTGTAAGAAAGAGCGGAGTGAGATATGCAGTGTTGAGTCACCTTGCGTACCTTCTAAAAAATCATACCCATGTCATTATACAAATCATAAACTGTATAAACATGCACACACACACATTCACTTTACTTTAAATCTAGAATGTTTTACACTGAAGAAATTTTTTAACCTCACAAATATGGGGAAATTCAAGGAGGAAGCAACATAACTCCCAGTGACTCAGTTGGAATGCAAAATAGTGTTACCAAGACAACAACCTTGGTTTTGTTTGTTTCTTTTTTATATATAAACATGTGTAGAAATATGTCACAGTGAATATTACATTAGTCTCTTTCTTTGAATTCCATTCTTTTTGGCATCTTTTACTTTTCTTATTATCTGTGCAACTGTGCAGCATCACACTAAACACTTCCCTGGTAACCAATCAAAAGACCTTTGCTTCATAAGAGAGAAGTTAGCAGGTGCACCATTTTCTTTCAATTTATTTTCAAGTATAAAAAAAACTTAACCTTAGTTATGGCACTTCCTTTGAAAAGTCCCTCTTAAGTCAATGTGAAGAATAAAATTAATTAAAAGTTAAAAGTACTGATGTTAACTTTCATTCCAGCATCCATGGAGAACAAATGGAATGCACACCAACAACATGAACCTTGTTCAGATAACAGCCTTCTATTTATTTGCAAGTTGCCAGAGAGAGAAGGTTACCAAGTACTGGAAAGCCAAGAGCCCATTCAGATCAAACTCCCAGCGCAGTGCAGTGTCCACCAGCTTCGTGTGCGTCTGTGTATGGTAGCACAGGAGAACAACAGACTCTCTGAGCCTTTTGAACTACTGGACCCAGAACAATACAGTCTGTTGTATTACAAGGAGGAGGAGTGGTATGAAATTTATGACGACTATCAGGTATTGAAAACTCTTGATGCACCATGGTTTCAGGGTGCAGATGGTCTTCAGGCTGTCTGCGTCACTGTGTTGGCTCAAGAAAATATGTCTAAGGAGAGAATTCACTTCAATGACGTTCTTAATGAGCTAATCGGCTATGACTTGGACTCCTCAGACACTAATCGTTTAAATGAGCTTTGCTATAGCCGAAGAAAGTTTGCCACACCCCGAAGGGAAGAGCTAAAAAAACGGGATGCAGTAGCTTATGCCACTGAACCATGGATAACTTCCACAGCGCTCCCACACAACAAGCAAGGTTACCTTCAACAGAAACTCTCTGTGACTCTTTATTATGATAGTACAAGCCTTTCTATTAAAGCTGACCTGACACATACCCCCATTGATCTCCTCAAGATCTTCTGGGAATCATTTTTAAATGAGGACCTGTCATTCGAAAGATGTTCAGTTGATTATGTGCTCAAGGTATGTGGCCGTGAGGAATTCCTGACTGGAGACTTCCACCTCTCTAGCTTTCTGTGGGTCAGACACTGCCTTGAAAACACGCTGGAGCTTCATCTCTCAGTTGTTGCCATCTCATCCCTTCCAGAAAACACAGTTAATAGAGAGTATTGGCCACTGGTGGACAGTCTCACTGGTCTCTCAAGCTCCCATGAGGAGCTTTCCCTTAATGAGAAGAAAGTAGAGGACATTGTGATGATTTCCCTCTGGGACTGTGAGAGAAAATTCAGGGTTAAACTATTAGGGTTTGACATCCCAGAGCTCCCAAGTAAGGTACCGCCATTTGTCCATGTGGAAGCCTCCATAATCTATGGTAGAAAGACAGTGTCAGCGGTTTGCTCAACTTCGAAAGAGTTTATGGATGAAGTGCTGTGGAACACGTGGCTGGAATTTGACATTCTGATCAAGGATATCCCTCACGGGGCTAAATTAGGTCTCAAAATTAATGCCAGTACTACTGAAGGAACATCAAACAAGGATACAAAGTCCTCTAAAGTACCAGATTCCCAGAAAGGAAAAGGGCAATTACTGTACTTCGTAAACCTCCAGCTCATTGACCACAGATCACTTCTTAGCCAAGGTCCACATACTTTACACATGTGGCCTTTCCCAGAATGGGACGAGGGGGCATTCACTTACGAAGCCGAAAAGCTGTCTACCGCCACTAACAATGACGTAGCCAAAGCAATGGCAATTACCTTTATTCTAGATCGCTACAGTTTTCCTGTTGTCCTTCCACATGGAAAGAACTCTTCTGGTAGTGGTACATCTCCTGTTTCTGACTCTCCATCGTTGGACTTCTCCAGACTGTCCTCACCATACAGTTGTGCTTCTTCAACAAGCCCTTTCACAAGGAAAGATTGCCTCAGAAGGCTTAAAGAAGAAAGTGTCCACTATGCCTCAAATTTACCTCATTTTCTTCGCACGGTTGACTGGATGTTGCCAACCACAGTCCAGGATGTCCATTGGTTGTTAAGTCATTGGGAACCTGAAGATATAGAGCTGTCTGTGGCCCTTGAGCTTCTGAGTGTGGATTTTGCAGACTTAAAAGTCAGAAGTTTGGCAGTTCAAAGATTAGACATCCTGTCCAATGATGAGGTACTTAAGTACCTGCTGCAGCTGGTTCAGGTAAAAAAAGTGAAATTGATCTATACAGTATTGCTAGTTTTAAAGTAATGACCTTCTTAAAGTTCTCTCTCAGTACCCATAGTTGTGAAATTGAGAAGCAAAATCTAACAAGGCATGTCATTTTTTGTAGACCCTTAAAGTCGAACCATATCATGATAGCTGTTTGGCAAGATTCCTTCTTAAGAGAGCACTAAGGGTGAGTCATGATTGCAGCTGTGCTTCATTAGAGGATGATTTTCATCTCTGCCATTTTCACCAAAAATAACTCAATACCATCTCACCTGTCAGAAGACAAAGGTTAACTATGTTCTTTTGCAATTTCCTGGTACACAGAGCAAACGGATCGGACACTTCTTTTTCTGGTATTTGCGGAGTGAGGTGGCAGGATGTCCCTTTTTCCGCCAGCGTATGGCAGTCATACTGGAGGCCTATCTGTTGGGGTGTGGAAAGGCAATGTTGATTGAATTTAAGCATCAAGTACAAGTTGTTAATTGTCTGCATGAAGTGGCTCTAACAGTGAAGGTGCTCTACCCAGAGAAAACAGACCTTCCATCAACAGGTAAAGTTTAAACAAGTTCGTCATGAGTATCATGTCTTAAATGTAGTACATACTGTACAACTACATTCATGTATGTGTATTAGCTCCTCAGAAGCTGCAGGAGTTACTGGAGGAGTGCGATTTACCCTCTGACTTCCAGGTGCCTTTTGATCCTCGTGTCAGAGCGGGAAGTATCATAGTGAGTTGATATACTTATACATGTTGGTTGATGATCCGAACCGATCCGGTCGTGTTCACACCAAGCACTATAACTATAAAGATACATAGACTACATAGAATCACAAGACTGTGATTACACGTTTAACGGTCAGCAGCACCGTAAGTCCTTAAAAGTTTTTTCTTATTTGTGTTTTTTTAAAAATGTATGCACATTTACAACACCATTCTTGTATTATATCACCAAAAAAAAGATGGTTTATGCTAATGTGAGGATGTAGAAGGGCGGTAAATATGACATTGTTCTCTTTATCGTTGAAAAAAAACACTATTTTGGAGTTTGCTATTTGAGCAAATGGGAGCAAATTCACTGCTATTCAAGTTTACCCAACTATGACGACTTCCGCTGCGGAGAAACCCGGAACTGTGAAATGGGTCCATTTGCGTCCACATCAGCGAACAATATTGTCTATTTATTATAATCTCAAGCGTGTGATAGCAGGATGGATTCTGATTGGCTGTCAGTGCTTCTATCGTTCATCAGCTGGATAAAATAATTCTGAAATGATTCCCAACAATATTGTTTCTCGATAACGTTATAGTTGTGGTGTGGATGCTGCTATTCTTTAACATTGAGAACGATTTTTAGAACTATATTGTTATCGTGCTGTGAAACGACCTTTAGTCCTTAATGAAAATAAATTCCCATGACATTTTAAACATGTATAACATGAAGTAAGACATTCTGAAAATTTGTTCCTTGGACCTCATTTATTGACCTTTACTTATTCAATGAATCATGCTTTAAAAAATATATGCTTTAGCTGTGACGTAAGAAAGTGAGTCACAGACATTTAGAAGGACATAAGGTTCAGGAAATGATAGTAATATTGCCATTTTGGGTGAATTACCCCATGACTCCTGCTGTTTTTCACTCAGCTAAAAGATTGTAAGGTGATGGCTTCTAAGAAAAAGCCACTCTGGCTTGAATTCTCCTGCGTTCAGTCAGAAGCTCCAGACTCTCCTCCTGTCGGTATAATCTTTAAAAAAGGAGATGACCTCCGACAGGACATGCTCATCATCCAGGTAAATAAGCATCTATTTTTTAAAAAACACTGATTTTAATTAAGAAAAATTAATTTAACAAATTAAATTGTTTTTCAGACTCTAATTGTCATGGACTCAATTTGGAAAGAAAAAGGTTTAGATTTGAACCTGGTGCCCTATGGATGCATTTCTACAGGGTATAACATAGGTAATGATCAGTCTCTCTCTTGTTCTTATAACTGAATTACAATTATTATTATTATATTTTTTTGTAATTGTAAGATCACCTAAAATATTCAATAAATCCTGAGAAGCAAAAATCTATTTTAAAATAATAGTAATTATAGCACAGAACTCTAGAAGACTGAACGGCTGAAGAACTGTGTACTACAAAAATGTCTAATGACCAACAAACTGACTTTCAGCTGCATGTGTGTTTTTGGAACAGGAATGATTGAGATTGTGCGAAATGCAATGACTATTGCCTCCGTTCAGAGGTGTCAGGGAGGTGCGGCTGGAGCTTTCAAAAACAATGCCTTGTTTGACTGGCTTGAGAGGAAGTCCTTATTCAAGGAAAAAGTAAGCAGATATACTGTACTAATGCTATGTCATGTGAGCTGCCATCTGACATTCTGTCAGATCTCTCTCAAAAAGCAGACATCTGATCATTAACTCTCTGTCTTTTGTCTTGAACTTCGATGCAATCAGCACTTTCAAGCTGTGGAGAAGTTTGTGAACTCATGTGCCGGCTACTGTGTAGCTACCTATGTGCTGGGTATAGGTGACCGCCACAACGACAACATTATGATCACAGGTCAAGGTACTTAAATCACAAGATGTAATTATTGAATATGCAAACAATGTAATAAAGGCGTATAAATGGTTCAGTTCAACTTCAGTCATGATCTTATTACATCTGGTTACTAAAACATGATTCATGTCACATATTTGACATCTACCATCTATAAAAAAATGTTTGGAGTATTATGGGTAGATTTTTAGAGAGGGTTCAATAACATAGAACATGCCTTGAATAGTTGTAGCAGTATTTTTCTAAAGTCCACTTGGAATCCAACTAATCTTAAATTCTCAATTCTTCTCAGGGAACTTGTTCCACATTGATTTTGGCCACATCTTAGGTAACACTAAGAGCTTCATGGGGGTGAACAGAGAAAGAGTGCCCTTTGTCCTCACCCCTGACTTCCTGTACGTGATGGGTAGGGTGAAAGGACGTCCCAGCCTCTACTTCCAGAGATTTAGGGTATGTTCTGCTACACGGCTGCTCTTCAAAACATATAGTTACAGGGCCTTGCAGCCAGGGTTGTTACCGTGAGCTGAAATTAGGAACTTTATAAATGTTTCTGGTAATTATAATGAAATCTTGCAATTTAAAATTCAGCTTAAAGGAATAGTTCATCCAAAAATGATTTAGCATACTCACCATCAGGCCAGGTGTCTATGACTTTCTGCTTTCAGGAAAAATACGATTGGAGTTACAATGGTAATAATATGTTCTGGTTTTTTAAAGCTTTCTAATAGCAGTGAATGATTTTAAAGCCCAAAAAGTGTATCCATCCATCAAAAGTGCTCCACAAAAGGCTGTCTTATGTGAAGTGAAGCAATGCATTTGTGTATTACAAAATATCCATGTTAAAACTTTATAAACTGTAATCTCTATCTATTTTACACACATCAGGTGTAGTGTCAGCTCCGGGTAAAAAACTCATTCTCTTGCCTTATATCTAAATCCATGTTTTCGTGAAACCTTGTGAAGCTAGAGATTACAGTGTCTAAAGTTTCTAATATGGAGATTTTCCTTACAGAAATGTATTTATTTCTTTCAAAAGCCTTTATTAACCCCTCTTTGCAGTGTGGAGTACTTTTTATGATGAATGGATGCACTTTTTTGGTGCACTTTTTTTCAAGATACTGGGCTTCTTTTCTTTTAAACAACTCAGACTGTATTGGTCTAAAAGAAGATACACCTAGGATGGTTTGCGGGTGAGTAAATCATGGCGTAATTTTAATTTTTGGGCGAACTATCCCTTTAAAAATTAGAAACGTTCCCTCTGCAAACAACTAAACAGACAAATAAAACTAACACATAAAAAAGCATGTCAAATTACAAAAAAAATTCAATTGGCAACTGAAAACAGAAATAATGATACATGATTACATGAAGTCAACAGAATGCCACAGTACTCTAAACTCCAGTAATCTGTTCTTTCTACAGGACACCTGTATCAATGCCTATCTGTCCCTCCGTGCTCAGTCTCACCTTCTTGTCACTCTCTTCTCTTTAATGCTGCTGACGGGAATCCCTGAGCTCAGCATGTCACAGGACATGCGCTACATGAGAATTGCACTTCAGCAAGACCGAAGAGAGGAAGAGGCTCGGAACCACTTCCTGCAGCAGATTGCCCTCTGTGAGCAGAAAGGTTGGACCGTCCAGGCCAACTGGTGGTTTCACATGATGGCGGGAATAAAATAGAAAACATATTTTTTCCCCCTTGTTTTTAAAGCAGCTCTACAATGAAAGTGACCAGAGGCTGACAAAAAACAAACCACAGAAGTGGTATTCTATTCTTTATGTAAATAATAAACAAATCAATGTAAATCTCAAATCTCACTCATGCATTTTGAAATGAGCAAATTCACATTTGGAGCATTATTCTATGAACGGAAAGAAATTGAACCAGATTAAGGTTAATATTAAAATTACATTTTATCATGCATATTACATAAAGGAAAGTTTTGTATGCAATATTAAAAATAAATGTTTGTGGCTACATGTTTCTTATATTGTCCATTAAATCATCGAAGAACCTGAGTCACAGAAGAATTAAAACCATCTTTACCATTACAAAGACCATCGGTGTGCAATGATGGCAGTGTAAGTAATGAGAATGACACACCAGGAAATGAGACCCTGCATGTAAATAGTATATGCTCTCATTAGAGTACCATCCTGCTATTTACAGCGTTTGCCTTTAGAGGGCACCCTGGCACATATTCACCTCGCATGCACTGGGTCATGAGACAGCAGACCTAAAACAATAGACTCTGATATAAAACAGTTTTCGATTTTGTTAACAGTACTAAGAGTGCGACATGAAAACATGAAATTCCATGCGCAAAGGCCATGTTGGGGAGATGGCGTGGTTGTTGGTGAGGGTAGAGAGGGAAGGGAGGTGGGGTGTTTGGTGGGTGGAGGGGTGTTTTCAAAGCCAGCAGTTTGGGGGGCATGGGCGGGGGGCTGTCAAGTCTGTCTGAGACTGTTTCCAGACAGACAAGCCTCCATGCTTCTCTTGGCTTCTGCATCCACTGCATTCTCACATCATGCTGATTTTCCTTCAGCCTTTTCCTTTATTAAGGTATTTTCTATAATTTTTTACAATTCTCCTTGAATCAAGTTTTAAAGCAGCTCAGGATTAATTTATTTCACTCTTCCTCAAGTCCTCTCTCTTACGCACGCACACGCACACACTCCAGGACTGCATCACTGTGTTTCTGACAAGGATGAGCACATGGTCATCCCACACACTGCTGAGTGTCTTTCTCTTCTTTATAAGAGCTCTACAAGCTCTCTCTTACAGCACTTTATCAAAAGGTAAGACTTTTAAAGAATAGTCTGAATGTTGTTATTTGTACATTTTTTTGTGTTTTTTTATTTATTTTTTTACATTTTAGGGTTTCAATTCAATTGACTTTCAGCTGCTGATTCAACACCTTTCCCTCAGACAATGGTGAGTGTTACATAGACAAAAAAGGTATTTATTCTATCCTATTTAAAGGAACAGTTTACTTACCATATATATTTATCATACATAATTAAAATTAAAATGTGTGAATTGAGGCTAATGTAATAAATAATATGCTTTAAATATTGGGACAAATATTTGTGCATCATATTTGATACCCTATAGGTCTTTTGGTTCAATTACATTGAACCATGTTCAGAACTGTATCAGTGCTTTACACTAAACCATCTGCATGATTTGTGTTCATATTCCATTGCCATGTGCTCTCCTTGAGGTCACGCCCTCAAAAAAAAAAAAATATCCGTATCTGATTCAACCTGCTTTTTTATAATTGAGAAGCTCCAGTAATTACTTGTAAGGGTGTGTCAGTGTGCAAGTCAGTTCATATCTGTTTGAGTCCAGGTTACTGAGTGCATGCGGAGGACAGAGTCAAGCAGCAATGGTTTCCAGTGCAGAAAAGAGCACTGACCTAGTTCATACCAGACAGAACAGCCAGACAAGCCCTCAATCTACCCACATTACTGAAAAAACAGAAGATGAGGATTATTCTATATACTATCAAATCAATGAAAAGTCAACAACACAACAAATTACTGTTAAAAATCACGTTTTGTAATGCATTGTGAGGTAATAATGTATATATAGTGACTTCAAATGCAGACTACAAAAGGGACATGCAGAAATTACGTTTATGTGGTTTGATTTCATGGGTGCCCTAAGTTCATATACTAAAACAGGGTAAGGAAAAAAACCCTATACTGGCTATGCATGTGTTTATTTGGAGCACAGCTGCTTTTATCAATTTCTGTTTTTAAAAAGTTAATTTGGACCATAAAAAGACCCGTCAGCTGGTTCCTGGGATAAATGTTAAACACTAGAGTCAAATTCCATTCCATTTTGTGTGTTTTTAATGACTGCAAACTTTTTTTTATGTCCATATCACAGGTGTGTCTTTAATTAAATCTGTCTTTTCAGGTTAAGTACAGGTGTGGCTAAATACATTTAACTAAAACTGACAGAAACACAACGCACTGGCCTCAAGGGCTAATCTTAAACCATCATGAAACTCTAAGACATATTCTTTTTTTAAAAAAAAAACTCAAATAAAAAAAAATAATAAAAAAAAATTTAGGGGAATATGATTTCACATTTAATTTGAGATCTGCTCTTAAGCTGCAAAAGTTTTCTCAAAGCTATTTTATTGCTTGTACTTTATATAGTGCACAAGTAACATGCACAATTAAACATAACGGTTATTACTTGGTATCAATATTTTACAGAAGAACCTTTAAAATGCACCTTTCAAATAAGTAAAAATGTTAAAATGCTAAGTAAAATGTTTTTTTAAGAGCCATTTACTAAATAGCTTTTCTATAGCACTGCTGTGGACTCATTTTAAGATGCTTTTCTATTTTGATTTGTTTTCGATGGACATTAGAAAGTGCCATTTATCAAAGTTTTATGTCAAAACTCTTCTAGTTTGGAGCAACATGAGGGTGAGTGAATGTTCTTTCAATTTCAGGGTGAACTCTCCCATTATGTTACTATCTATTCATTTCAACTTGAATGACTGAAGGCCGTTATTTCAATGTTATGTATAAAAAAATGACTTGAAATAAATAAAAGTGTCACACAGATCTGCTGCCATGCTGATTACTGGGAGGTCCCCTCTTTTCAGCACTGATGGTCCATGTCTAAGCTGCTATGACACACTGCAGCGTCCTTCAGAGGGGCCCTCCAATTACCACAGAGACACAGCAACCACCAAAAACAATGTGCATGCTATGTATGGAAAGGTTTACAGGATGCAGTCTATGAATCAGTACGAATAAATGAGACCAAAAGGAGACTTTTACGCTCATTAGCAGACGTGTTTGTGACCTTCAATTAGCTTGACCTTTTTAATGCATTCATTCTATTTATTTCAAAGTTTAATGATGCCACACAAAAACGTGCTTCCGCTATGCTTCTACCTTTTGTAGCATGACTGATTTCCTCTGGTGTTCAGAGTGGACAGGGGTTTTCTAGCACCATTTGAAATCGGTCGTGCTGAAAGGTATGGCGTCCCCTTCATATGAGCAGACCGTAGGCATGAAAAGACAGGAAATGGTTGGGGTGAAGTTAAATGTTGTTAACCTATTAACCACTCAAGCAGGGTCAGAAATTAACCAGAGCTCAGGGCAAAAACGACAATGATGACATAAATGATTCAAATGCAGGGCAAATAATACTCCCATATCCATCTCCTTTATATCTGTCGTCCAACATATACATGTATGGGGTTTGGTGTCTTTAGTGTAGATGGTAGATATCAGTATTCATAGTCTAACAGGTGAGTGTCACTGAATGTGTCGCAAGTAAGTATTAAAGTAGTTCCTCACATTCTAGCAAGGAAGTTATTGTGTTAATATTTATTGTGAATTATATACAGCTACTTGTTAAATGTGAAGTATTTAAAATATTAAAATGAGCGGAAACCAAACAGTTGATAGATATCCAGTAAATAATGGCAGAATTTTCATATTTGGTTTTAGTTTTTTTATGACAACGTTTCATTAAATTATAACGGACAGGCAACTGAAGTCACATATGCATACCTTTTACAGTTATCAAGTGTATCAAAGTCATTAGCATTTAATTGTCTACTATATCAGGACACAATTCACTTTGTCCCATCACTCTTTTTTTTACTCATCAGCTTTAGGATTAACAGGACGTGTTTGGACCCGCAGCTCTAGAGTCAATCATTAAACACAAGAGCACACATCACTTCTGAGCCAGCACATACTATCCCACAATCCCTGGACAGCAGAGGCAACTGTCAGAAGGGATGGGACTGTATTTGTCCTCATTCCTTAGAGGAATCAGGTGCTTTCTGTCACCTGAGTTACAAGATCTCCATGGATGTCACAGCCAACCCGCTGCCTGAACTGGGTGGCACGGCCCTGCTGAGATCTGTTCCGATCTGTTCTGGAGGTTCTGGATATCACTCCCAGTCTTTCTAAAAGTACCGGGAAAATCGCAGATCAATATAGGTAAGAATATATGCCAGTTTCCTTTATTTCTACTAAATTATGGGTGATGTCACGAGTTCTGCGTCTGGATTTTTTTTGCTTTTCTTATATTTAAGAGGCCATGTGGATGTACTGAGTATTTGTCTTATTTTGTCTGGAGTAAAATCCTATTTTAAATACTTTAGAATGACTGAACACAGTATGACGATGGAAACTAAGCTGATGGAGGAAGACTGCCATCTAAAATGCAAGCAATACCTCAGCAGGTGTGTTTTTCCGCTTACATTTGATGTAGAAATTGATGGTTCACAGTTTTAGATGATTTTACTGATAGTTTAAATGTGTGATCAGCTGGGAACCTATCTTTCAGTTTGTTCGGGGAATCAACCGCAGAGTATTTTCTCAGCCCTTCCTCTTGCTCAAAGGAAATCCCCTCCTGGTTTTCACAGCTAAAAGACAATATGAAAGGTATGTTTTATAGTTTTTTTAACTGTAATTTTCATAACTGTATGAAGTTAATTTTGGGGTATATTTCCTGGTTTCGAGCAAAAGGTCAGTAATATTTATTTTGTTTTTAAAAGTCATCATCAAAGCGCTGTTAATTCATCAATATGAATTATATCTAGATGTTACAAATACAGTACAATTTTAAATGTGTTTTCTATTTTTATACATTTCAATATGGAATTTTAAAGCTAAATTTTCAGCAGCCATTAATCCAGGCTTCAGAGTCACATGATTCTTCAGAAATGTGTTCAAAAATGAATCTTCCTGACAAACTTTATAAGTGTACATAGAAACATGCCTTATGTATGTGGAAATAAATAAAGTTTTAGGATTTGTAAAAACTGAAAACAAAGAAATCAGAGAAAAGTTAAATGAATGAGAACTATTTAAGATGTTTAAATGTCTGTTATTAGATCACACAAGTGCCGTTTTCTTATGGGATGCTATGAGACAACGCTCTTCGCAGATACTGCAAGAATCAAACACAGAGCCTTCGATGGTGATTACTAATGAGGTCCACCTACACCCAACTCAGTTATCTCTTAAATCTCAAATAATTTTTTTATGGCAAGACAATCAGCAATGTACTGTAACACTTTGTTCTTCTTCAGATTGTGAGAAGGGTGACAGACTGGAAGACACTCAAGAAACAGGATCATTTGATGCACCTACTAGAAGTGAAATACATGTTCCGCTGTGCTCAGCGTAACCAGGCCATCTCTGCTCTCCTTCTGCAACAGAACCCTCTATTTGATTACGGGATGAAAAATGGACTGAACTGATCTTGTGCATACGACAGAATCATAAACCAGCAACAGAAGAGTACTGTAGAAAGGGACGTGACTCAGATCAGCAAGACATTTAGCACATAGACTACTAAATGAGCAGCACTTTTATTGTTCTGTTTAGACTTGAATCATCTCAATTCATTGTACTTGGCGTTCACTACCATCGGGGGGCAGCAGATTGTACATTTGGCCACTACTGAAAAAAAAATCTTATCATTTATTCGTCAGTTTTTTTTTTCTTTTCCTTTTTTATATATACAATATAAAAACAATATTAGAAACTGTCTAAATTGTCATCTGTATCATATTTTCTTTTGTGAATTTAGCATTGTTTTCCCCTTGAAAATCTATAACAAACAACCCACCAGAAAATTATTCAAATGAATACACATTTTAACTCTTTTTCCCCCTCTTGCATGCCATTATCTCTGCTGTGTCTCATCTCAACAAGTCAAGTATATCTTCAGGTGTTCAGCACTATGTGCCCTAAAGCCCTAAACTTGTAGTGCTTGATTATTAACTATAATTTTTCATCACGTCTGATCTAAGATGTATGTTAATGTCTCTTGCATATGTAGTTATTGATTTTCCTTTTATGCCACAAATCATTATGATACTAGGCTAATTAAAGATCACGTTCCATGATGGTGTAAAGATCATGTTAAATTTCCTACAATAAATATATCAAAACTTCATTCATGACTAGTAGTATGCATTGCCAAGGACTTCATTTACAGACACCTTTACAGACGATTTTCTCAATATTTTGATTTTTTGCAGCCTCATACTCAAGATTTTAAAATAGTCGTATCTCAGTCTGCTGTCCTATTCTAACAAACCATCCATAGATGGAAAGTTTTTTATTTAGTTTTAAGATGATGTATACATTTCAATTAAAGCAAAAACGACCCTTATGACTGTTTTGAGGTCTTTTTGAGTGCCAGCCATCGAGTTTCAGGAAACGCACAGAATAGATAAGACTTTGCAACACACAAATATCGTTTTCTTGTTGCTTATTAGTGCTAGTGGAAGCCGTATTTAATAAAACTAAACAATGAAAAAACAAAAACGCAGACGAGACTATTTCGCTCTCAGATCTTGTCATTTGGTGACTATTTAAAGCACAACTCATGACACACTTACCTGTTTATAATAATACAGTGCGAGGTAAAACCTCGTGGAGTGGACTCCTCCTCCTTCACAAGTGAACAGTTCATGTGAACAGGTGAACGCGCCGCTCGTGAGAGAAGCTGCTGCTTATGAGAGGAGAGTCAGCTCACAGGTAAGAGTTACATCTCGACTGTCTAACTTTGGGCTTTGATTCATTTACATTCACTTTTACCAGTTGCGATCTTATTTTAAAAGGATTGACGGTTAAAATAGCATGTAGGGACTTTGGAAACTGGGCAGCACTTGCATTATGAACTTATACAAGTGCAAGGCAGCACATTTTCTGTCGTTCTAATACATTCATGTCGTGTGAGTAATGAAACTTTTTATGTATCGTTTTTATTGTTTGCCATACCAACTGATTAGTTGTTGACGCTGAGGTTCATAGTATTTTCCATCTTTCTATGTCTAAGTGCACAAACTTGTTATGAAAACGCTTTCCCTAGGATTGAAAAGGCAAGCTCAGATAGATAAAGCGCGGAATCATTTCTCGTGTGGGACTGTGGATAGAGATCTGTCATCAGGATCAGATTAATTACAGTGATAATGAAAAAGCAAATGACCAGACCTCATGTTCTCTTTAAATTTTCAAAAGCACGTTTCAGAAAGAAGCTATAAAGAGACATTAACATTTTAAATTGACAGGGTTGAACTACAATATCAAAGTACAATATTAAACTACATGCAAAAATTTCAATATGCTAACTATAAAGCATTTAATAATGTAGTGCATTTTCACAAAGGAGAACATTTTTAAGTGATTCATTGTCATATTGGCCTCTCAAACATGAAACAGAATTTTAGGGGTTAAGCTGTGAACTGATTTCTGCCCTTGCACTGTTGGGATAAGTGTGTATTCTTCAGCTTATCACATTCAGAGACCTTCATATTTCCAAACATTTCCTCCTCACTTTCTTCTGAATGTAAGAACAGCTCAGTGAACATGACATAACAGTTATCTTTTACTCGTCCTCATTTTCAAACCTGTTGCAGACGTGTTTTGAGTCGAAAAGAGTTTTGTTACCACAGCTTTTCAAAACATCTTGTTTTGCATTCTGCAAGTTTTGAAATTATGCCAGAATTCAAATTTTCATTTAACTACCCTTTTTAACTTTCGTAGCGTTCTATTCAGTCTTTTTGAAGAGTTTGCATGTCACTATGACAGCTCTCATTTGCTTGTGAAGACTGCAGTATAATTGAGTTAATGAGTATGAGATCACATAATGATGTCAAGAACGGGATTCTTTCGTTTTCATTCTTAATGTTTAGAAACTACTGAGACTGACAGTTGTTTTGTCCAGTTACATCAGCATGACATTGACCCTGAAGTGGCAAGGTCTGTAATAATAAAGATTGTCCTTTGTTTTTCCTCTGTTGCAACACATTCTTTTAGCAAATGTGCATGCATGCTGTAAAATTGATTACAAAAATGCTTGAACAGGCAAACAGTTTGTTGAATTAATGCCCTAATCTTAAAAAACACACATGTTTTAATGAGTTTTAGGGTGTGTAAGCTGACAGTCAGACAGAGCTAGACCTTCAGGCACAGCTAGAATCATAAAGCATGAGAAATGATCTGTTTTTCTGAGTATAGCTTTAATCGGCTTTTTTTTGACCTTTAGCCTCATTGCTGTGGGTGACAGTGAAGTTTAAAGAGTTCCTCGAGTCTTAAACCTCTGAAAGGGTTTCAGGTTCTTCAGCACTTGCTAGCTAATAGATGTTGGATGCTACATCAGTTGAGCAATCACCACTGAGATTAATGTGCATGTTAATGGATAGCTTTCTACAGGATTTGTTGACCTAGTTGACCTATTAGATACCAATGCCACCTGCAAATCTTTCCCCCTAACCACAGATATTCTTATAATTAGTTTAAACCTGTGTTTTGGAAATGCTATATCATGTCTGAAGCCTCTGAAATAATTACTCACAGCTGTAGGAAAAGCTGTCAAAATATATTCTACATATCTTTGTCTCATGATAGCTCCGCTGGCCATTCATTCTCTCTGGAGCCTTATTTAAAATGTCAGTCCTGTGATTGTTGTGATTTTCTGCTTTTTGAAGCAGCTCATGAACAGTTTCATCAGTTAGATGATGTATTCTTTACTGTCAGACGTTATCAAATCGTGATGGAATTTGAAGTTCTGCATGAATACAAAACATAACAATTGGGAAATATATGCAGAACCTAACATCAACAGTCTTTTGTAACTAGAGTCAGAAAGATTCATTTCTGATCGCTTTTAAAACAGCGATCTAGTTGAATGCATATAAAAATCCCTTGTCACTCTATATCAAACAATAATATGTGTTATTAATATGATATTTTTCAGGGTCAAAAATATAGCCATGCCTAAAAGGTTTCATATTTGATACTCAAATTCATGATTAAAAAAAAAATATATATATATATATATATATATAATTATTCATACATTTATGTTTAAAGTAACAAAACATTTAGCAGAATTAAGAGATTTTTAGAAATATGCTAGAAGACATTTCCCCTGCCAAAAAAATCTATAAAATATCAGTCAGATGACAAAGCAAGCTCTGATCATGTTTATAGTTGAGAGGCCATAGATACTTGCATATTCAATATGATACATTAGGCATTATAGGGTCAATTGCAATTACAAATGATTAAATGTTAACAAATTACAGTTTATTTGTTTAAATGTTTGTTTTAAGTTGAACAATTATAGAAATGTTAATATTGAGAATGGTGGGATTTCACTTGGATTGGTATCAACTAGTTTAAATCAGAGTGGAGACTGGAGAGTAATGCGTCTCTCTCCGGTGTTCTGAGTGGAATGCAGGGAATTGTAGAGTTCCGGAACATCACTCGTCACTCTACTGAACATTGTGGAACGACCCTCTTGGAAAAGACCTGTTCTTCTTCTCAATCTTTCATTCTGTGGAAGTTCAAACGTGATCATCAAGTGCAACATGAGGAATTCTTTAACATGTAATTGGTTCTTTGATCACGCACTGCCGTGTCTTCTCCAGATTCTCCTCATCCTGCAAACACCAAATCATAGGAACATACTGCTATACTTTTATATGAAAGCATGGCTTGTATACAGTGCATAGGGATATTATTTTGTACCAACAGTACTTAAAGGGATAGTTCACCCAAAAATTGGAAAGTCATAAAAAGCTGCTTCATCTTTGGCATGATATATTGCGCAGGAGATTGGCTCTTACACTCAGCCAAAACTGACGTCAATGCTGTGATTGGATCAAACATCAAACCCTGTCAGATAGACTGATTGGTGATTCTTTATAAACAAGGGAAGGGATCTGCAACCCTTCAGGTCAAACACTTGAAGTAAGTAAACTTTAAAACATCAGCATGCTTTTGTTGTAAGACAAAGAGAAGCTTGAGCATTGTGTAATGTTTCAAGCAAAAACAACTCTCAGTTTTCCTGACCGCCTGCACAATCATCAAATTCAGCATTTTATAGACCCAAATGACTCATTTCAGGAATTGAAATATTACATTTGGTGATCATTCAATTTATTAGCATAACAACATTCAATGACACTAATTAACCAACTTATTCAGTTAATTGATTGATCGATTCTTGATTACCTATGTGTTGTTGTTTGTGTTTAATGGAAAAGGGAAGTGTTAGGAAGTGCAGTAGCTCTATGACTCAATCTGAGAGCAAGCACAGGTTTTAAGTTTACCCTTGGCTACTGTTTGGTCTTGCTCTGGAAAAGCCTAAGGGATGGAGCTCACGTGAGAGCACTCAGGTTGGTTAGAGATTAACATTGGTGATAGATGGCCTTTAAACCGAGCACGGAAGTCAGAGCCCATCCTGAATTACGTTTTAAAATCCTTCTTGCACCGAGTGATTCTATACATAACTTTAATAGATTGCTGTATATTTTTACACAGCTAGATTTGGCAAGCAAAATGAAATGGAAAAAATGGATTGAGTTCTGTTGTCACTGTACCTTAGTTTCATGGGGTTGGCTTACTGTACATGATCTAACTCATAGACTAAGTTATCAGAAGTATTGTATGTTGCACCTGCCTTGTCTCACATTTGCTGAGGGCCTTTATCTGACATATGTGCCCTCAGCAGCATCTATACATTTTCTGATAAGGTTCATTCAGGTAATGCTGGCTTTGAATCATTTACTTCACTGCAAAGTGAGTGAGTGAGTGAGTTAGTGAGTCAATGAATTCTTTTCTTAATTTTCAATAAATTACTAGTGATAACCATCATAACATAGCACATATCTAGGGTGTAGATGGTTTACCACATCACACCCGTGCGCTTGTTCATGAGTCACTCATCTGTACTGTGAGTAGTCTTTGTCTTCATGTGGTCAGGTTGGTCTTTGCAATGGCTAATGTTTGCAGATAAAGTCATTATGCTGCTGTCTTGTGCTGTTGTGTGTGCTGTACGTGAGTAAGCTTCTGTTCAGTCTCCAGCATCAGTTTTATTTAGTTTGTAAAGAGTGCATTCACGACTATGTTATACATTAATATTGATCACTGTAATATTTCATCTGTGCTAGTAGTTCTAATGTAAACGTATTGAACTCCGTTTTAACTCTGATTTCTATATGTTAACAAGATAACGCTATCTAGATGACCGACAGGTGAAGTTTGGTCTGCAAATCAGCTTTGCAAGGCATACTGTTGCTTTACAACAAAATACCTTTTTTTTTAGTTTTTAGTTAGTTCAGCCAACAGAAGTGAAAAAAAAATTGCTAGTGGGTCAAACGGGCCAGCAAATATTTATTTATATTAAATAAATAAAGGTTTATTGCTTGAATGATTGATTGCAATTTTTATGTTGTTTTGTTATATTTTTTTTGGTCCAAAATGTCCAACATAATATTTTTTTAGTCGTGAATGTGTACTTCAGTCTTAAGTATATACAGTAAAAAACTAATGCTACTTGATAACATAAACATACTTATGACGTCCAGGAATGTTCAGCACGAATTTATCAAAATATGAATTCAATTTTAATAAATGCATAACTCCTCTAAGAAAATATAGTGCTTTTATGTTTCCTTCAGTTCAGCTCAGCCTCTCTTTCAAGTTTTTTTCTTCTGTTCAGACTTGTATTGGAAGGGAAGAAGGTGTGTGGTCAGAGAAAGCCAAAGCATCACTGCCCTCCCCTCTGTACCCCTTAACCAGCTCAATGCCCCCCTAAAGAATGGTTCAGTGCATTCCGTCAGCCTGGAGACCGGCTCCCCCTTTTCACACAGTGGCTTTCAGAGTGACAGCTGCATTTGAATAAGAATCGCTCTCCATTCACCCCATTGCTGGGCTGAAGGCGGGGGAACCATTTTCCATCCACTCTGATTGGCTTAAGCAGGTCCTTCTGTTTTTGTCCGGAAAGGCCAGTTGTGCCTGTAAAGTTTTTTTTTTTTTTTTGTGCTTAACTTTAAACACTTTTTTTACACACACCAGAATATCACACACACAACCAGCCTCAGCCTTTTTGTCCCTCCAAGCGAGCTTCTCTAAGAAATCCCAGTCCAGAGGATATTCATCAACTTATGAGCTTGCGTAAGTACTACATGTTTCTTGTATTTTACATATAAGGATTTAGATAAAGAATCAGAGACGTGTTTTGGTTGCTATGTACAGATGCAGGTGATGTGCAGGTCATGCTGGTATTATCTGTTGCCTTGCCAGCCAGTTTTGGGTCTGTAAATCCTGTCTTCATCCTGTTATTCACTTTATCTGAGGTTTTTGTCCTTCCTCTTTGATTTGTCAGGTTGTGCTCTTTATCTGGCAGGCATCATACCTTAGTGTGCTATGATGGTCTAGATTTGATTTTAAAGCACTGGGATTTTTCCTTTAATGTCTCCATTGACAGTAAAATCTTTCATTTCTGGATATGCAAGGAGTTTAAATGTTTTCACCTTGTTTCGTAATCAAAATGAAGTACTTTTACAAAATTAAAAAAAGGTAAATTGCTTTCAGACTTCTTATCAGCCTTTCTTCTTCTCAGGCTTTACAGTAACTCATTTTTGTGATGTGTTGCTGATATCAGTGAAACGTTTACTAGTAGTTGAGTGAGTGTGAGAGTGAAATATGGAGTGGACGCTGTGTGGGAAACGGAGGCTGTTGTATTGTGTGGTGAAGCTGACCTGTCACTCCTCTCACCCGCACACTGAAGGACCTGAAGCCAGGGGCCCAGCACTCTTCTCTTCAGATCACACTGCATGCTCTCACAAAAGCTGGCTTTACTCTAACTTTAAATGTTCAATATTGATTTGTTGAAATGCCTAGTTAAGTTGTAATATATAATATATTATATTATAATTTTTTAAATTAATGTATGATAAGTATTATTATTAATAATAATAAATAATAATTTCAGATACAGATATATTATTGAAGTAACAAAAGTGTTTGTGTAGAATTTCAGTATTTTCAAAAACCGTAGTTATATAAATAGGAAAGAAATTCCCTTTTGAGTGTGTTTTTTATAACATAGATTAATTTATGAATACTTTTATTAATAATGGTAATAATTAATTATTATTAATTAAATTGCTACTACACAGACCCTAATCTGTTTTTAAATTGTACCCCCCCCCAACTGATTGTATAGTTATATACAGTATATGCACACACATAAATGTATGTATGTGTAAACAAAAAGTTGAATTTACTACACAATATGAAATTATTAAAGAACATTTTAAACAATTTGCAATTGTTCGTGTTCAGTGAATAATTCAATTTTGTGAAAATGAGAACCTTCGATATTCAAAAGCTGTAATAAACTCAGTCAGATGCTGGTGTTTTAAGTTTAGATAATTTAACCCTTGTGCACTGTTCAAATTTACTACCCTCTGGTTATGTTAGGGGTCAAAAACGACCCATAAATTAAATGGCTGTAAAAATGTCCCAGATAAATATTTTTTCAAAATTT
>JAUCNO010001354.1:124127-146403 GCA_032353835.1 Enteromius viviparus | reverse complement strand
ATATATATATAAGTATAAAAACTATATATATATATATATATAAAACATGGTTTAATATCCTATAAAGAAATGCTTTAGTGTAGTAGAGAAATATAGCTTGGTTTAAACCACTTCAACAACTGCAGAGATTCACGTGCAGTAATGTGATTTTACCTTTGATAAGAGACACTTTATTAATAGGATCTTTCAGCTTGGGTTCCTCCATTGTTTCCCCACTGTAACAAAGCAAGGAAGCAATTAATTACTGTAAAATATTAACTTCACTATTCAAACCAACTGCCATATCTATAAAAAAAAAAAAAAAACACAACAACAACAACTAAATAAATCAATTACAAATGTCCAGGTGATGCCGATCATGACCCAGCTAGTCAATGAGGCAGAAAACAACAATTATTCAGTTTTCCTAAATGGCAACAGATTTGAAAGGTTCAAACACAATGCTTCCTCTTTTCCAGATTTAAACGTCAAATCATAGCTCACATTCAAAACATAACGTCATGCCAGTTATATAACACAGCTTAGCGCCATTGTATCAATTAAGAGGACTACTCATCACCTTCACTTAAGTCTGAGGAGGACTATAAACAGATGCCATTACCTGAAAACTCGTGATGTCACTTCAGCCGATGCAGAAGCAGAGCTGCAAAATTCAAGCTTCTTTAACTATCGATTCGCTCCGGTGATGAGAACTGGACGATTCTATTCTGAAGCGCGGGGGGCACAGACGCGTCTAAATATCGTGTCTGGGGGTACGCCAGACAAAAACAGACACTAAAACGTTTGGGTGGGAAAGAGCACAATATTAAAGCGCCGCAGAAGTCAATTTTAATCTAAGGAAATTATTACTTTGCGGAAATTATTTGCGTGCATCGTCATGTGATGCCCCCCTGGAGGTGATGGTCTGGAGGTCTCGTCCCGCTCACATGGGCATACGAGCGTCCTGAGGCAGCTAAAAAGAGGCTGCAGCTGCATGGTAGAATACACTCAGGCCCATTGTTTCACTCATTAGGGCGTCTCTTATGTAAAAACGGTTAACAATAGTGGTCATCCGTGCTTGTATCGGTGCCAAATGCCAACCAAAGCACTGTGGTTTGATAAATTATACTATTAGTGGCGTGTCAAGATGTCAATCACGTGACACGCCGATCATTTGAAGGTGAACATAAAGGTAAACAAAATACAACCTTGAAAAATACATCCCTTTACAACTACATGCATTTATTTATGGTCACGTATTTATTTAATAGTTTAGAGGGTATCAAGTTGTAATCCACATTGAGTATGAGGTTATTACATTTTCTTAGATAATTGTACGTTAATTGTCAACTGATCACATTAACAGCATCACATTTAAGAAATGTGTGACCTTATATAAATATGGACAAATCTGTTATTTAGGTCTACAGAATGGTTTTAAATTTATGAAACTGTCTGATAGGTATCTTACATTTTAACAAAATATGTTACATTATACATAAGCAGTGTAATTCTATTAAATCTCTGTATGAAATAATTATGTTTATTTTTTCAGACTGGCTACTAAATTTGACAAACCAAGGCAACTGATCTGGAACTAAGAGAGTTTGCCATCCTCGGAGGAAGACGGAAAGGGATCTTTCCTTTTGTTGTCATGGCGACAGAGCAAACCTTGTCTCATTCATAGTTCTTGCCCACGTAAGTGCTGACTGCACAAGATGGACTGAGAAAAATCAGACTCGATCACCAGTGGAGAATATCACTTTGGCTTGAAGAGACCTTGTCCAGTGCCATCACTATAACCTTGAATCGTTAAAAAGGATGAGTCATGGTCATTAATCCCTGTGATATAAGCATCCAGAAGCCTTAATGACAACAAAATGAAGCAGAGTTTGTCTAAGATTTGGATCTAAAAATGGGCCTCAAGTGCCTGAATAATTCAGCGTTTCGTGGGCTAGATTAAGAAGATTACACTATTTCTCTGTCACTTGCATTTTCTTGTAGCCTTTCTAATACTAAATACTTTTATATTCACCATTAAACAAGTAAAAAAAAATATTTAAAAACGTTAACAAAATAAAAAATACATTTCATCAAGATTTCTATGTTGAATGGATGTCTTGAATGACGTATAAAGGAAATATCTACCATTTTTGTTTATTTTAATCACCGAGCAACAAGACAAAAAAATGCAACAATAGTAATATTAACACTTATTTTCAGTACACTTGATGATGACTGAATAGTTGTGTTTGCATGTAACAGGAATTTGCTGAGTGATGCATATAAAAGTAAAAGATGCCACGGATGACGGATTGATCAATCTATATCAAGTATAGTGGAATAAAAGTAAATAATTAAGGGAAAAAACAATTAGTAAGAAGCACTCAGCTATGACTAAACCAACACGATATTGTTTGTATATTTATCACAAAGCCAGACTAAAGCCAGCTGTGAGGCCGTTAGACCCTGCAGGAAAACCCGCAGTGCTGTGAGAGTCAGCGACGCAGAAAGTAGTGCATGTGTGAGTAAAGTTCGTTTTCGAAGGCAGACAGGTAAACTGTCCCGGTAAGAGATCAGCGCCACACGCTCCTGCTGAGAAGTGAGAGGAGAGCAGATGGCAGAAAGGGCAGGATAAAATCAGACAGAAGGGGGTTGCTGCTTTTTCGCCACAAAAACCAGGGCTGTAGCAGACAGCCAGCATGAGATGGGCAAGAAAGACAGCGGAGATCCCTACAGCAGCAGTCTGTGTAGCCACGACCACTGTTTCCCATAATAGAGAACAATACCCCAAAAAAAGAAATGCAACGTTTCTCTACCGTTGAAGATAGAAAAGTATGACGCACCGTTTTTGATCTGATCACTGTTTATTGTTCAGACTGAATCAACTGATGTTCAGGAAACTTCTTGTGCACTTCAGTGTGTACGACCGTCATTCAAATGAACACATTACACATTACTACCTCCAGTATCAGACGTGCCATGGTAGAGGTTTATCTCTAGTCATTGTCATGCTGCAGGTTATTGTGATAATGATTTACTGATGTTATAATTGTAGATATAGAGGTATACTGATTATGATACTGAGGGTATTAAACACTTACATGAATAATTGTACAGCATTCTTTCAGCATTACCTCACTATAGTTATACTGTCTGTGCTATAAATTCTCAAGGGGTGCTAAATTCATCTATTAGTCCTAATATATTCCACCTGAAAAGGGACGGCATATAGATCTAGCAATTATGAGATCATATAAAAAAAATTCTGTGCAATATATCAGTTTCTGAAGCTTAAAAAAAGTCTTTTTTTTCTTGCTACGCACTTAATATGTATAGATTTGAAGGTGCTTAATACTGGAAGTTTGTTAATTACTAAAAGAGCAGTTGGATCTAGATCAATATGAAGGTCTAGCTGATTGTTTAAAGCCAATGAGTATATTTATGGAGTTCCTGAATCTACATTGTATAGTCCTGGAATATATAAATAGTATTAAGCATTGTACATTTATGGTTTGTTTTGTATGTTTCTTATTCACATTGTTACTGTCATTTACCCATCGAGGCTGACAAACAGTTTTGCACCACTTTGGCAGTTCTTGTAATTGGCAGATCAGTCTACGGATGCATGAGATGGTGATTTATGAATTCCTGTAAATAAAAAACCCAAGAAGACTTCCATTTCAAGCCACAGTCATTTCTGTTTCACAGTCTTTTCTCTTCTGCCACCGCCGCATTGTCAATTTGTATATTTCTAACCACAGTTCTCGTATCCAGTCAGAGAAGTGCTTTGAAAAGTCCACCAGAGTGGTGGTCTGTTAAAACGCGATCTTCACATTTGTTGTCCCCATTTCATAGGCTTCCCAGTCCTGGTCCTGGAAAGCCGTGATCTGTCCAGGTTTTGGCTCCAGTCTGGGTTTTAACACCTGGTTGATCAGGTGATCTCATCCTGTGACTGTAAGACGTTAGGTTTAGACAGCGATAAGAAGTGGATTTTGTGCCAGGCAGGAGGAAGACCAAGAGGACAATGCAGCCATCCAGAATCAGAACTAGCAATCCTTTCCACGCTGGTCCGCGGCTGGTTTTACAGCACCATCGTCACTCCTCACACGCTGTTCTTGTCTGGGAGCTCGGCCTCGGGGGTGCGGGGGAAGTAGACAGTGGTCTTGTTCTCTTCGTAGCGGTCAATGTGCTTGAGGTGGACGACCATGTGCAGGGCGTAGGCCAAAACCAGCAGCAGAATCAGAGAGGTGATCAGGCCCATCAAGATGGCTGGAGTGAAGAAGGTTGCACAGTCGCTGGCTGAAGCAAACTTGTTGGATTGGACGTTAAAGGCCTGGATCTGGGGAGGGGAAAAATAAAATGAATGTTTTCCATCTATGATAATAACAGTAAAATTAATAAATAAAATACATTTCTTTAAATTAATTTCTGTTGCTAGAAATTGCTGCGTTTTGAGATAAATAACCAGGCAGCAAATATTCATGACAGTAATGTTTAATAAACTGAGAGAGAAGCAAAAATCGTGATTCAAATACAAGATTTGTGGAGCTCTGTCTGAACTAAAACAACACTGTACAGACTACAGACTTGATCTGAATATTGACACTATTGTTTTTAGAGCTGAATGTTTCCATAAATAATTTAGCTATTTTGCATTTTTTTCCAGCTTTGACATTTTGTCCTGTATAAAGTGCTTTAATAGAAATAGGGTGGCTTGACTTAATAATTGTAAATACATTTAAATTTTATTGAGTACTTGAACATGAACAAGCCTGATGTTTATATATAAGAAATGTCGTGAAAGATATATTTAGATACAGTTTATAATATATACCTGTGACAAATTTAGTAAAAAAGAAAATAATAATAACCACCCAAAGATTCCAAAAGTGTTTTTTAAATGTCATAATATAACCATTTTTCATTCCAGGAACCATAGATGCCAATACAGTACAATTTATTTTTAGTATTTGCTATAAATAATACACAAAATATGTAATTTTCAAATATGTCAGCTATACTGAACGTCTGATAACTCTCAAGCACATTTCATGGCAGCTACCTGAAAATCAGTGAAAGTGATGTGCCAGTTTGCCGAGCTGTCAGTGTGGGAGCTGGGCACCAGTAGGGTGTCATATTTCTGTAAGCTGCTGACATGCTGGCAGTGGTAAGAATAGGTGGCAGGGGCATAGACCTCCGTAGCATTGAACGTGGCCTCATGAGTCCAGTTGTAGTGGATGTGAACGCTGTCCAGAGTGAACCAGTTCTGGCCCACTGATTCATAATATGTGTTGGACATCTGAAGCCTTCAGAAAACAGGCAAGAGGAAGTAATTAACAATCAAATTTAATTATCAGCCCATGAGGTTTTTGCGCAAGCAAACATAGAAAAAGAGTGTTTACCTGATGACAAGTCCCCTGATGTCTTCCACATCACCCAAGCGCAGAGATAGCCTATGAAAATGTATGACTGTCATCAGTATGCAACTTGTATAAAATATTTTAAGGCCACTGTCTTACATATAAAACCTACAAAAAATATTCTAACTAGTATATAAACAATCCTATATTTAACAAAACACTTGCTTTTTTTAGATTAAGGCACCAGACATTTGCAATATATGATACTGAATCTATGGCGAGAAGAATTTTTACATACATGGCCTTCTCCTTTGTACAAACAGAGCCTTTGGTGTCTACTTGTGCATTGGGTCCAAATACCCTCTCTGTGAGGTCCAGGAAAGTGTTGTTTCTGTATCGAATAGCCAGTCTCTTTGCTTTGAAAAGGATGCATATCTTGCCGTTGTAAGCTACAGTCAGTGGGGAGTAGGGTCCCGAGCTGGTAGACTGTAGTAACTTCCGCTTGGTTCTGGGCTGGGCATGCAGATGCCATCCAAAAGGCTGTTTCAACATGATAACAGGAAAAACTGAGCAACGATGTATGGACCAAGTGCATTATTGATGGGTTTTACAGAAGAAAACACTCAGGGTTCAAACAGCAGATATGACAAACTGGCCCACAAAGGCTTTTTTCCTCATGATACGTTATTTTAACATTAACATTGTGATTCTTGTAGAATGCTGGGTGAATTAAGACAGAGATGTTGCTTATGGAAGCCAAGGTCACATTGACTATCAGGGAAAATGCAATACCTGCAGTATTCTTCTGAGTGGATTTTCAGCTGCAGGCGAATAACTCTCCTCGTGTGAGGCACTTGGACTCTCAACATGTTCTCCATCTGCATCACAAAATGTTAAAATAGGACAATGGGGGAGATTTCAGCGCAGTAAATTGCTGCTTTTAAGTGAATATACTAGAAAAAAATATAGCTGCCGTTTCTGGTATGAAAATGAAATTCAATAAGACAAATAAAAATCTTATTACATAATATTACATAATATTCCATTTGCATTAGCTTTTAAACTAAACGGAATTTTTAATCTGCCATGATACAAAAGTTAATATCAGTTTTATTGGCGGTGGGGATTTTTTATTGAGTCTTTCTGCAAATTAAACCGTTACACCAGTAGGTGGCGATATAAGTGACTAATTTATTCATTGAAGGGGCGTGGTTAATTACGTCATGCTCTTGCCCAAACTGATGTCATCAGAAAAGGACCATCATTTTCAAGTAGAGGAGCATTTTTAGATTTGGATTAAAGACTACGAAGGCAAACACACATTTATTTATTTTTTGTACACTGACTTGCACGGATGAATTGTTGACCACAAAAATAGCAATATGCACTGAAAAAAAGATTTTTTTAAGTTGAACCTGGCATCTCGCACAATGTTTAACGTACCACAAATAAATAGATAAACACAAGAGTGCACAAATAATTCAACCAACCCAAAAAGCATAAAAGTAATAGATGCTCACCTGTTCTTATTCTCACAGCTTGATATGGTGGGACCTCCGAGCTGTAATGGAGAAACAAAGCAAAACAATAAGGGGGTTGATCTCTTTGTGTCAGGCTTGGCCTACTTATCAACGTCTAAGACAGATTTCCCATAGATCCACTCAGCTTGTTGCAGCAGTGATGCATGACCACAAGTCTGACATCTTCAGTCCAGATTAGCGTCTCAGGAGAAGACAAGACATTTAGTCGAATGCCATGATTCTCACGTGCTTAGCACCTTGAGTCCATGAACAAAGTGGGGGCTAAAAAATGCACCTTCCGTATACGTACGCACATGTATATTTATCTTGTGCCACCTCGTCCCTCGCGCTTGAACTTGCTGGATTATTCTAAGATGAACCGTTTATACGTCTAATCACAGAGATAATGAGCTTGGCGGATGATCACCTAAAACCTTATTAAGAATCTGCCGGACTACCTGGGAGAAGGTTTACTGCTGTGTTGACATCCAGAACTGGGCCTAGATTAAAGCCTGTTACAGTCAGTAGGGTGAGTGAGTGCAAATGAGAGCATCCGATGACCCTGGTTTACTCTCTTTAGGTTCGTCTCTGATGTACCGCACCAGTTTGGCCAGCCCACCTCTACTACACTGAAATTAATGCTTAGAGCTTTGTGATCATGTAAGAGATTAAAAACAGCAAAACATCAGACTTGTGGGGAAATAAACAGATTACTGCATAGAGCATTTAAGTTGATTCAGTTCCTAAGCGCGATATGAGCACTGAATCAACAACGACGCAGCATATTGAGTCGTAAAACCACTATAATCCAATCAAGGTGACAATACGGCACAAATGCAGGTGTGAAAATATGAAAATGTCTACATTTCTGCAGTTTTTCTTCACTCTCTGGCTGGCTTTGCTGAACAATTTAATCCAAAACTGGAAATGACGTATAAAAATCATATTTATTAGTGGATCTAGTATTATATTTGTTTCTTATTTCTGTGTAGCTCTGCTCAAACATTAGGAACAAAAACTTTGTAAGCACCCAAATGACATATAAAGAACTTGAGAACTATATATGTACAGTTTCTTGTTCTTCTTTCCGGGTAGTTTTGGTGAAAATTGTAAATTAAAAACAATATAAGCACAGCAAATGTGGTCTTCCGAGCCCTGCCGAGGAGTGTGTGTGTGTGCACGAGGAGTGACTCTCGCCTTTGTTCTAATGCCAGTTTACCGAGGTCAGCAGCTGAGGACTGCGCTGCTGTCATTGGTTATGGCTGGACACAGTAGCCTAAGTGCTGAATTGAGCATTTATGTAATGAAAAGCAGCCCTCACACTATGTCTTCACCTCACTGCCGCTGTCAGAGCTCAATATCATCTTTTGCATATACAGATTATAGGTTTAGCATACAGATTAGCATAGTACACTAGCGCACACTAGCACAGTACTCTACAAACCCAACCATGTTTTAAAATAGATTTGTCTGTTTGATTGTAATAAGATTATAGCCTTTGGTTTAATTCGGCTGGCTGGCATTTGTGTCTGTTTTGGTCTGCCGTATGCATTGACCCTGAGAAACTTGAGGAGGGTTGTAAACCACTCAACACTTTTTACTCCTAAGACACATTTCTGCACTAACAAGATCCCCAATGTTTCAACAGCCTGCAATGCTGATCTGATCCCTAAAAATCCTAAGCTTTAGATCTATCTAGGGAGAGATGGGGAAGTTGGTAGGTTGTTTACCATATAGCTGCGGTTTATACAGAGCAAAAGGAAGACATCTTGATCTCTATATAATATATTCACACATTATATTCATGTATTCACATATAAAAGCATTAATAACTCTAGCAAGTAACAGAAAAATAACAGAATAATTACTTGTAAATATAGCTTTGTTTCTTTGACCAAATTAAACTCAATTTATTTCAAATAAAAATAAAAAAACAAAAAAAAGTTAATAATATATTGTTAATATATTATTGTAAAATATTAATACTATATTATTGTAAAATATTAATAAAATATTATTGTAAAATATTAATAAAAATACTTTAAATAATAATAAATTAAGTAATACTTTTAATAATTAATTTTTTAAATCTAAAACTTGCTATATATAGTGGACATTTTTCAAAACTTATTTAAAATGTACAGAATATAGCTAATAGAAGACACAGAAGCACAGAAATAGCTTTAAAATAATTTGCTAAAATTAAAATTAATTAAAAAAAAACTTTGTAAAATGTTACCATTTATAAATGTCATAACTCTAGTATTATGTATACATTTTTTATTATTCCAGCTTGTTCTTATACAGTTACCTCTGATTTTGTAAATAAATCTAAATTCAAATTCTAAATATTTATGCTGCTCCAGCCCTGCTACGAGTAAAGGAATTCAGCAACTGTAAAAGAGAACAATAAACTGATTATTTAATGATGCTCTGAGATGCTCATACAGCCAGAGCCATCACGACCTCACTTCTTTCTTCTGTTTCTTGGAGTAGCATCTGTAAACTGACTCCTACAGACACTGGATGGGGTCTGCCTGCTGTCCCATTGTCATAGCCATGTTTGCATGTCTTGTAGTTACAACATAGAAAAACTGCAGCAGAACCACAACATGCTCTGAATCTAGAGCCCACACACGGCAAATTAATTCCCGAGTTCCACCAATACTCTTTCAACATTTTCCTAACAAAGCGCATTTTCTTGGTGTCTCTTGCCCACTGTAAACGACTAAGACAGTGCATCAGCTGCACAGCATCACTGCCCCATTCCCCCTCCCCACGCTAGAGCTGAAAGCGCAGCTCTTACCTCCTGTCCAGGATCGCAGGCACTTGATCGAAGGGCAAAGACAGAGAGGTAAACACACACAGTAACAGAGAAAAAAACAGGAAAAGCTTGTGTTTAGCCATTGAGACAATCTGACGAGATTGCCAGAGATGAGGTCTGCTTCATAATCTGCTCTGAACACACATCCCTAAACCTGGGCTCTCTGACGGGCAGCCCGCGCAGCCAATCAGCGGGCAGCGGGGAGATAATAGTGCGTCATTCGCCTCACAGCCTTCATTCTTGCAGCCTTTCTCTCCCCCCCACACCCTCACACACACTCCTCTACCCCTCCCCTATCGTTTTTCTCTCTCTTCTGCACCCTCTCTCTCATACAAACATACAGTAGCTGCCGGCTGACCTCAAGCAAAGGGTTTATGCGTTTCAACTCCCATCCCGGGAGCCTAGTTTCATAAGCACTGCATGGCTAGAAATTAGTGTGAATTTGTGTTAAAGCACAATTAAAGGCTGTGACAACTGACCTAGATTACACTGGAAGCTTTGATAAATGTACAAAACCTACTAAACCTTTCAGTCTCCATCATGCATAGCAGGGTTATTATTAACTAAAACCATAACAATTTGTTTTCATTATTTTAAATCAAATTAAAATAGAATATTAAAAATGAACTCAATTTATTACAAAAACACATGATTTTGGAGTACATTTAGCATCTAGTTTAAAGATTCATATTAATTCAGTGTGCTGCTTGTCATTTCTGAGTGAAACTGTTCTAAACCATTTTCTCAATGTCATTTAGTTTCAGTGCTAAAATAAATACAAACTAAAAAAAAAAGCTAAAATTGGCATTTTTAAAGGTGTACACCAAAAAAAAAAAAGATTAGTATCACTCACCCTCCATGTCATTATGAACCTGTATGTTTTCTCTGTGAAACAAAAAAGAAAATAGTATTCATAATTCCAGATGTTACAGTCATTGGAGTGTAAAACACCCTGGACCTCACTGGCTTTTGTGGTATGGCGTGCTTTTTAACAAAAACAAGAAAAGATTTGTGCATTTTAATATACAACTATAGAAAAACTTCTAGTTTATGGGCAACATTGTGTTATCTAAATTTATACTGTCTAAATGCCAGCAGAGTGGTTTTAGTGAGCCAAGTGGGTCATTTGCCCCTTGTCTTGAATGTGCTTACAGTGTGATTGATGAGCAGAGTGACAACTGTCAGTCATCTTCATTGGGTAAGACAGACTTATTTTAATGTCGCCTTCGCAATGGCCTTAATGCAGTGAAATGCAATGGAGACGAATGTTCACTCGAATAAAGTTCACTCATAAAGTTAGAAGTAAAATCATGAAATAATAGCTTCCTTTGACCAATATTGCAGAAAATGCAGAATGAAGTTCATTCAAATTGTAAACCACAAAGGATAAACTACTTACATAACTATGTCGAGGCCTGAATGTAGTTTGTAGAAATGTTTTTTGCAAACTGACACCTCTGATTTAGAACCTCCCAGACAGTCTTGTCCTCTCAGACAGGCTTTGTTATGATTTTGCTTACACGAGAAGTCATTTTCAGGTGAAGGACGTTTACTGGACCTCTTTAGCTGCAAATGAATCACACCCAGACTGTTCTCACCCAGACAGGCTAAGCAGGATCTCTCTGAAGGTAATTAAACTACAGGGCATCTAGCAGTACTACATTAATCACACCCTGTGCATTGGATTGTGAACGCCCAGTTGTAATGATGTTGGGGAAATGTTGCCCTCTTGTGGTGTGTAGTGATCATAAAATCAACACATTGGCTTTTGTTTTACATTTCACGAGTTTGATCATGAATGCATACTTGTTCAGCAACAGTCTTACTAACTATGGATTACGGAACGTGTAAGGTATAACAAAATGAAGCACACAAATACAGAGCTTTGATATTAAAACTAAGCATTTATATATAATCTCAGTAAGACATGCTATTGGTATTATTAAATACAATTAATTTAATTGTAAGTCTGCTATACTGTTATAAAAATCTTTGTGATTTACGAGTTGTCGGGATTTTATCTTACTTTTTTGGCCATATAAATAACAATAACTGCATCAGATTTTTTTTTTTTTTTTACAATAAAATACATTTTCATGTAAGTTTATAATACTGTAGTAAATTTAAAAGTAATGATGATAAAAATTAAATAAATGTAAAGAAATAAATTAAAATATTAAGGCGTTTAGATATCTATAAAGATGAAATAGCGCGATATATCGTTATTTAAATGTGTTAAAAACCTTGTTGACATTATATTACAAACAAGGTATTTGAAAATGCACTTGTTTAACGTTACTCACCCTCAAGACTTGTTCCAAAACAGCATGACTTTGTTTCTTCTGTAAAACACAAAAGGTCAAGAGTTCACAGTATTTTATTGCGTATTTTTACACGCACGCACACACACACACACACACACACACACAAAACCTAAAAACTAAATTATGAATGAGCCTGTAATTTTGTTTAACGTGGGTACACAAAATAAAGAAAATCCTACAGATTTGGAGTCTATCATTACTTATCTTTTTCTTCTTTTGTTTATTTAGGAATGACGTCTCTTCAATAGACATCACTTGCAGAACTAAACTTCGCTCCTTGCGTTCTCTGATAGCAATGCACTTCCGGTTGTGCATCCATGGCAACCAACGTGTTGGCGGAAATTTAACAAACTTAACGTAGAGTTTGGAGCTCAGAGTAAAAATAAATACCGTTAGGAGTAACTTACGAATGACGCGTAAAAGCTACTATAAACGGTAAAATGTCTAATCACTAAATGTACATGGTTATTTGTAATTTTGTTTTCTAAAATTATTTGTAATTATATTTCATTTGGTAATTCAATACAGTACTTTGTGTTGGAGTTTGTTGTACTTAGTTCTAGCGAATAATGCGTACAGTGACAGTGATATATGCTAACTGGATCAAATTCTTCTTATTTTCTTTTAGTCACTAAAAATGCCGACCTCGGCAGATGCACTGAAGTCCCAGGTGGGTGGTTTGAGGAGGCACAATATCCTGCCTCCTATCCCAAGCCCACCGGCCCAGGAGGGAGCTTTAGGAGGCCTTCCAGAGAGCAGACTAGCCGTGAGGAGAAAACTCCTGCGGCACAGGAGAAGCAAACAACAGCAGCAACAGCTCCAGAAAATGATGTTAGAGCTTCACTGTTGTTTTTATTGATTTTGTTAATAAGCTGTTGAAAGTTATCCTAGGCTTTTTCATTTAATATGACAATTTAGGTTAAAATGCAGATCTAAAAATAGAGAAACTTCTTTCTAAAAATTTTTAAAATCTTACTGTACAACTACTTTCAAAGTTTTTCTTTTGTAGTCACCTTTTAGCATAGCTTATAAGTTTTAAAGTACACATTCAAATAAATGGTGACATAATTTATGGTCTACAAAAAGGCCACTAAATAATTAATTAGTAAGAAATTTGTAAAGTGTTTACTGTATGCAATATAGTAGATTAATGGTGTAATGTGATATCTGCAATTGTGTTAGAGTTGACAGGGCAATGCAAGCTTACATGCGAGGCAAAGAAGCAGGACCATCATCTCCTCCGTCCCCTGTACCAGAGCTTCCCTTTACAGTATGAATTCTTCACTTGATCTCATTCACCATACAATATTATAAATGTATTGTATTTGCTAATAATGTAATTTATTTTTGTTTTCCAGATGATCAGTGAACAGAGAAAAAAATATGTACGCTATTTTTACCTCATAATAAGTTTTTTTTTTTTAGGTGAGTCTTTTCATATCATTGTGATTTAATCCTTTCTCTCCATATTCTCCTAGATGAACTATTTGTTCCTGAAAGACTGTGTTGAGCAAAGTCCTGTTGCACCGTTTCAGCAGCAGTGGCTGGATGCCATGTTGGCCCGTGTGCCCCATCGGCTCCTCCAGGGGCCCGGCAGGCAAGAGTTGCTTGAAGACATATGCAAAGAGGTCGGTGAGACCTACCTAAGAGTCATGACCAAGCACAGAGGTGAGTCTAGTTGATGCTCTGGTATATATTCACAGGAAATAATATAAATCCCACATCTGTTTATGTGTGTGTGTTTTGAAATTGTTATTTTTAAAGTAACTTAATCAAACCTTTGGGTTTACATTAGGTTGTAATAATGTTTTTTTTTTTTGTTTTTTTAGTGAGTACTGTACTAAAAGATCCACAGTCTGCTGACACAATTTCTGATGACACCAACGGGTTTACAGAGTAAGTGCAGAATCCAAAATAAATAATAATACATAAAAGTGTAAATATTCTAGCAATATTATATTTAATAGTCTTAACAGGGCCAGATTATGATGTGTACTTGGCAAAAGAGCAGTTCTTATTATCTTGGTTTTGCTTCCCCAGAATTCTAGACTTCTCCTGTCCATGGCATGACAGCTTTGTGCACAGCCGAAAAGAGATGCAGAAGAATCTACACATATTACATCCGGTCATGAAAAGTGTCCTTGATATTTGCTACAGCACATTCTCCCAACTGCTCCTTATTGATCTCTCGGACTGCAGGTACTGCTGAATGAAGAGTCATTATTTATTTATTTTAAATTGGTATAAATGTTTTCGGTAATGTTTAAAGCTTTAAATGATTTTAGAAGTATATTCAAGTATCCATATGAATTGAAATTTGAATGTGCAATGTACATCTTTAAACCTGCTATAAAGGTCCACAGGCCCTGTAGACAGTGAAGGTCTGAAGAACAAAGTGGCTGTTGAGTGTGAGAGAGTAGAGGACAGACTCATGAAATCCTGGTTCCCCAAAGTCATTCACCTGCTCACCAGCAAAGACAATGTGCAGAAAGTCAAACCTAAAAAGCTTGACTCCTTTTACAACTGTGCCTCAACCCTTTTATCCATTCAGGTGAGCTGAGTATTGTTTGTCGCACAGTTTTATATCTGCTATTATTGTATATGAGATTTTTCCCAATTATTGATGTTTAGGATAATGGAATAATTAGTTTTGTTTGACCTTTTTCAAGCTAAAGGCACTAGTTGAGAGGAGTGTGGTAGCATTTGTCAGCTTGTTTGATCCCCTCAACATCAGCAAGCTTCCCCTATTCAAGATGGACCTAATATTTGATGACGAAAAGATGGATTTTTATCCCAATTTTCATGATCTAGAGGAGGCTGTTCTTGAAATTGCAAACCTGATCGGCAATACCATGCAGGTTGGGTAATATATTGATGTGCAGTTGTGTTGCGCAAAATTATTTTGACTATGTGAATCAGATCGGATGAGTTTATGAGCTCATGTTTGATATTAAGCCTTGCCTGTCCCACAGAGAGTGCAGACGGTCCAGGCATGGCTAACAGAGGGCAACAATTCTGTAGTGGATGCCAAGCTCCCAGATCATGTTCAGATTTGGGCACAGACCACTCTTAGAAATGTTGTAAGAATAAAATTGGATGGACCTGCCAAACACTTCCAGAGTTATGGTAAGCAAAACACCCTAGCAACACCTTAGTAACCACATATTCATGCGATAAAACCACAGTGTGTAATGTGTCTCTCTCTCTTTTATTCTGCTAATTACATGAATATTGTTTAGTTGACAGCTATGACTGGTTAGTCAATGGGACAGCCCAGGCTCAAGTGGAAACATTAATGGAAGAAGAGCATTCCTTTGTTGAGTACACTAAGGTCTGTTTATGTTTAATTCAGTATATTATATACACTAATATTCAAAAGTCTTGAGGGTTGATAATTATGTACTTTATGTTTTTAAAGAGGTTTTATTTTTTGTGTGTTTAATCTGTTCTAAACTACATGTCTGTGTGTTCATGTATCACATGTTAGCAAGTGGAGCGGTTTCGTGAATTGTCCCAAGAGATATCCTGTCTTCCTTCTCTGATCCATTTTGACATGGTACGATTGGATTGTGAGGAGCTCAAGCAAGGGCTTGCAAAGAAAGCGAACACCCTTTCTGAAATCATTGTTGGGAAGCTTATTAGCTCACACCATCAATGCAGTCTTCAGTAAGTTCAGTGCTCGAGTTGTTTTGCTAATGTTTTAGGAACAGTTCATCCCAAAATGAACATTCTATCATTATTTATTCACCTTTTGTGTCTTCTAAAACCTGTGTGACATTTTTGGTGAATTATCCCATTGTGTAATTTCTTTTTAATTTGCAATGTAAATATCTGATTTATTTTTTTTTTTCAGGATTTGTAAAGACTTTGAGGCTATCAGAGACAGGGCTTTGAAAGTGCCTGAAACCACAGAAGACATGATTGAAATGATTACTTACATTGATCAGGCGAAAACCAAAGGAATAGAGGAGCTCAACAATAAGATAATGGTGGGTACCTCAAAACTACCGGTATTTTTTTTTTAAACGATCTTACTGCAAATAAAAATTCAAATATAACTTTTTATATTACCTTTTTTTAGGAAGCACAACACAGGATGAATTATTTGATGGATGTACATATTTTTGATGCTGAGCACCTTGAACTGAATGCTACATTACTGCTCTGGCCGCAAAACATTTACCCAATTTTCGATCAAAGTGATGAGGTGGTATCATGAAAGGACATACAGTGAATCAAAAATACAAACTATTTTCTGTTAGAAGGACTTATGCATTCTGTTGGTGTAGGTGATGGAAGAAGCCAAGCAAAAGGGCCAACAAGAACTTCAAGGTCGAAAAGAGAAGCTGCTTCTAGAGCTAGAGAAAGTAGGCCGCAGGATGGAGGAGTTTGCACAATGCTCTGAACTCGATATGATGCAACAGGTACTGAAATCTTCAGTTTGTTTTGTCCAGTTAAAATATCAGTTTAATTAAAAAAGCCAATTTTGTCTGCCAAAAACTCTTACTTCCCATATTATATCATTGGGATGACATGAATGTAAGAAAACGATGTCAGTTTTTTTTGGGCTAAACTATTCACTTGATTTAATAAAAAAAAAAAAAAAAGATTTATATTGTAGTACTACTTTCTCCTTTCCAGTATGCTTCTGATGTGAGAACTGTGCAGAAAAGAATTCACAACATTGAGGAATCAATGGTATTTATCAACAAAGAAGAAGCCCTTTACAAATGGGACAAAACCTCATACCCAGAGGTGGAGGTGATCAAGGAATCTATAGAGCCCTACCAAAAGCTCTTCAACTTGGTTCTGAAATGGCAACGCACCAGAAAGAAGTTTGTGGAATCATATTCTTTTCATTAAATTATTATAGTTTCTTTTTTTCTACAAGAACTTATGTTATAAAGAATTACATCTTATCCTGTCATGTGAGTGTAGATGGATGGACGGTTCTTTCTTGGATTTGAACGGTGAGAGTATTGAGCTGGAGGTTGAGGAGTTCCTCAGAGAAATATACAAGATGCAGAAGTTCTTCCAGCAGAAACAGAAGAAGGCTGAGCAAGAGAAGGAGAAAATAGGAGGACTGAAGAGGAAGCCCAAAGAGGAGGAGGACAAACAGGAGAGTGCCACTATTCTCATTTGCACCAGTGTTGTGGAGCAAGTCAAAGAGTTTAAGGTAGTGTTGCATCCAATAGACTGAAGGTTTAATTTATACGAATATGAACAATTAAAAGCGTTCTTGAAATTATGACATCTTTTTTGGGGGGGGTGAATTGGCCCATTAAAAATTAAATTCTCTTCTCAGGAGTACATTCCATTGGTGTCCATATTGTGTAACCCTGGCATCAGACATCGACACTGGGAGCAAATGTCAGAAATTGCAGGCAACGACTTGACCCCTGACTCTGGAAGCACACTGCGCAAAATCCTTAAACAGAATCTCAACCCTTACCTGGAATTGTTTGAGAACATCAGTGCAGGAGCCAGCAAAGTAATAACACTGTGAATCAACACCCGTATGATTTATTGCTGTTCCTGTATGCAGCTATATGCCATAAAGAGACAAAACACCTAATGTATTTGTTGAAACTGTTCACTTTCAGGAATTTGCTCTGGAGAGGGCCATGCAGAATATGTTGGAGGTTTGGGATACGGTGTCATTTCATTATCATCCATACAGGGACACTGGCGTGTCCATCCTGTCCTCTGTGGATGAGATTCAAACCATGCTGGATGACCAGATCGTGAAAACCCAAACTATGAGAGGATCTCCTTTCATCAAGCCTTTGGAGACAGAAATAAAGGTGCATTTGAGTTTGGGGATTTCAAAAAATGCGTAATTAGTTACTCAAGAATTAATATGTATATTTAGTTTTATTCACAAATATGAACCAACATCACAAACTGTTTCAAAAAAGCTTGCTTCAAAAAGCTTTAAAAAAAATGTATAGCTAAAAACAAGCTAATTTTCTGCTTCATGGGCAAGGAATAGTGAGTTAGTTTTGTTGTTTTAAACCAGGCCTGGGAGGAACGTTTGATCCGGATTCAAGACACTATTGACGAGTGGCTGAAGGTTCAACATCAGTGGCTATACCTTGAGCCCATCTTTAGTTCTGAGGATATAATGAAGCAGATGCCTGAGGAGGGCCGTCTCTTCCAGATTGTAAACAAACACTGGAAGGAGGTCATGATGAACTGTGTGAAGGATTCAAAGGTGATAATTTATACTAAATAAAACAAACAATAAAAGAAATGCTTATGTTCTCATTTATTGTGATTTTTACCAATAATACCAATCCTCCCATTTGCACAGGTCTTATCTGCTACTTCTCTGCCTGGATTGTTTGAAAAACTGCAAGAGTCCTACATCCTACTTGAGAACATTATGAAGGGCTTGAATGCATACCTTGAGAAGAAAAGATTGTTTTTTCCACGGTAATATATTTCAAATGTAGCATTTGGGACAGGGCTGACATTTTTTAATATATATTTTTAGCAGACAACATATGTATTCAGGGATGCTATACAAGGTGTTATTTAATAATTATTTATTATATAATAATATTTCAATTTTTGTAATAAATTGTAACATTTGCTTTGTTAATTTAATTGCTTTTGTCATTTTTATAACAAAAAATATTTAGTTTAAATATCTATATTTTTATTTAATGTATTGTGTTTTAATTAATTTTAATTTTAATATTTCAACTTAAACTTATTTATTTTAGTTATTTACCAAAGCAAAATTTCTCCTTTTTCTGCTAATATTTATTTTTTACTACAATAATTTCAGTAGTTACTTGCTTAGTTAATAACAACGCTGCTCATTTCACCTTTAAGTTAGTACAGACATGTCATACTTTGCTACATCCTCAGTCTTGTTTATCAGTATTTCTATTTTACACTCTATAGATTCTTTTTTCTGTCCAATGATGAGATGCTGGAGATTCTCTCAGAAACCAAAGATCCCATGCGAGTGCAGCCTCACTTAAAGAAATGTTTTGAGGGCATCGCCAAACTGGACTTCCTGCCTAACTTGGACATCCAGGCCATGTACAGCAGTGAGGGGGAGCGTGTGGAGCTCATCCAGCTGATCTCTACGTCTGAGGCGCGAGGAGCTGTGGAGAAGTGGCTGGTGCAGGTGGAAGACATCATGCTGAGAAGCATCAGAGATGTGATAAATCGCTCCAGACTGGTAAGACTCAAGTTCCCATTTGTTTTTTGTTTTTGTGTCAACTTTTGGTCTTTATTGGTTTTTATGCACCCGGTAACTTTCTTGAATGTATTTCAGGCTTATCCAGATGTTAAAAGGAGTCAGTGGGTACGTGAGTGGCCTGGACAGGTGGTCCTCTGTACTTCACAGATGTACTGGACGCTGGAGGTGCATGAGGCCATCAGGAGTGGTGCTAATGTAAGGAAGCCACTCTAATATCAGTGGACCATTGGATTTTGTTAACCGTGTACCTGACATATTGATCTGAATCATTTCAAAGGGTCTAAAGAATTACCACGGGCAGCTGCAGAATCAGCTGAATGATATTGTGCAGCTGGTGAGGGGGAAGCTGTCCAAGCAGACACGTACCACTTTGGGGGCCCTAGTGACCATAGATGTGCATGCCAGGGATGTTGTCATGGAGTTGATGGAGAAAGGTAGCTTTGATATTCTGAATTTTAAAAAGCATTCTTCAGAATATTTTATTATTTCTTTTAAAAACGTTCAACTTTTAATATCCATTTCAGGAGTTTCTAGCGAGACAGATTTCCAGTGGCTTGCTCAGCTACGTTATTACTGGGCTGGCGACAATGTCCGTGTCCGCATTATAAACTGTGATGTTAAGTATGCTTATGAATACCTTGGAAACTCACCTCGCCTGGTCATCACACCATTAACAGACAGATGCTACCGAACTTTGGTATATTAAATGGCAGATTTATTTTATTCTATTTATTATGCTTTGCTTTTATGTTGTGAGAATACAGAAAACACTGAGCTGTGACAATTTATTTATTACATCTGAAACAATAATCGCCAGCTACATATTTATCATGTTTGAGGCATAATTATCATTTTATTTTCTGGTATCTGGTTTATTGTCCTCTTTTAAAGATTGGAGCATTTTATTTGAATTTGGGCGGAGCTCCTGAAGGACCCGCAGGCACAGGCAAAACGGAGACCACCAAAGATCTGGCCAAAGCCCTTGCTGTGCAGTGCGTGGTGTTTAACTGCTCAGATGGCCTTGACTACCTAGCCATGGGGAAGGTGATTGGTCTTGTTTCAAATGAAGAGCTCAGAAACTTTAGCATGGTCACCTCATCAAATTTTATTAGACTATTATCATTATTTTATCTATTATTTACTGAATGGGCTCTTTAAAAAACATATAAACCTTTATCTCAAGTCAACATTTGTCTGAATATTCTTTTCTAGTTCTTCAAGGGATTGGCATCTTCTGGTGCCTGGGCATGCTTTGATGAATTTAACCGGATTGAGTTGGAGGTACTGTCCGTGGTGGCTCAGCAGATCCTGTGTATTCAGAGGGCCATCGAAATGAAACTTGAGTATTTTGACTTTGAGGGCACAGAGTTACGCCTCAACCCCAACTGTTTTGTGGCCATCACCATGAACCCTGGATACGCTGGTCGATCTGAACTACCTGATAACCTCAAGGTGTGTATTCTAAGTAAATTGTTTAATTAAGATATAACAAGTTATCTAGCATGGCTTTAACTGTACTGTTGTTTTTATGTTACTCTTGTTAAGGTCTTGTTTAGAACAGTGGCCATGATGGTGCCTAACTATGCACTGATCGCTGAGATCTCCTTATACTCATACGGCTTCCTCAATGCTAAGCCTCTCTCAGTGAAGATTGTGATGACCTACAGACTGTGCTCTGAGCAGCTGTCTTCTCAGTTCCACTATGACTATGGGATGAGAGCTGTTAAAGCAGTGCTGGTGGCTGCTGGAAACCTCAAACTTAAATTTCCAGATGAAAATGAGGATATTCTTGTAAGTTAATGAAATGGAAGTCTAGTTAACCCAGTGTCTTTTACCAAAAGATGGTTAAAATTAGATGCATTACTCTTATTTTGTTATTAGCTTCTGCGTTCCATCAAGGATGTAAATGAGCCTAAGTTTCTCTCGCATGACATCCCTCTCTTTAATGGAATCGCTAGTGACCTGTTTCCAGGAATTTCTCTGCCTGTGGCAGATTATAAGGTACACTTTGCTTAATGCTAATGCTTTAATTTGAAATACAATATTTTAATATCATTTTGTTCATATGCAATAGTTATTCCTGGAATGTGCTCAAGAATGCTGCAAAAATCACAATGTGCAACCAGTGAAGGTTTTTCTGGACAAAATGATTCAAACTTATGAGATGATGATAGTTCGTCATGGGTAAGTTGGTGTTTCCCTTACAAATAACATTTAAACTGTGTAAAACGTGAAAATCTAAATGTAAATGTAGTATTACATGAAAATTGTAGACTTTTTTATTCATGCATTTTCATAGTACATTTTATTATATTCTGTAGGTTCATGCTTGTTGGAGAACCATTTGCTGGAAAAACCAAAGTACTTCATGTTCTCGCTGATACTCTCACCCTGATGAATGAGAGGGGCTATAATGAGGAAGAAAAAGTTGTGTATGAAACTGTCAATCCTAAATCTATAACTATGGGCCAAGTGTTTGGCCAGTTTGATCCCGTGTCGCATGAGGTAGGAGCTTGGTGTCTGCATCAGATTATAAAAAGCAATTATTTGTACAGTATTGTGCAAACGTCTTAGGTCACTAGTAAATATCAGTTTACATTTCCAAACATTATTTTTGTCATAGTAATAATCCACTGAGATTATTGTCTGCACAAGGAGTCTGACAACAGCCAGCGCTCCACTCAGAGATCTGATCTAATCATCATCCAGTCTTCCTGGAATGACATGAAGTAACAGAACAAAAGATGCTTCAAAAAAACCTACCTGCAAAGCTACAGTACTGTTGAAAGTTTTAGACACTCATGTAAAAATTTGGTAAAATGAGGATGCTTTCAAAAATAATGCCATAAATAGATTTAATTTATCAATTAACTTCTATTAACTAAATTAATTAAATATTTGGTATTACAGCTTTGGATAAAAGAACTTCTGTTCTGAGGTACACTTGCCCATAGTTTTTCAGGTAGATTTCCTGGTAGGTTTTTTTCTTCATCTTGGAGACGTTGCCACAGTTCTTCTGGATTTAGTCTGTCTCAGTTTGTTCTGTTACT
>JAUCNO010001354.1:114010-124027 GCA_032353835.1 Enteromius viviparus | reverse complement strand
TGGCTGTTGTCAGACTCCTTGTGCAGACAATAATCTCACTGCATTATTACAATTAATGACAAAAATAATGTTTGGACATGTAAACTGATATTTCCAACTTACAAAAGATTGAAAAACAGACTTAAAATCATTTTTTGTTGGTGGAAACACTAAAGACTTTTTTTTCTTATTTCTGTTTTATCAGTGGACAGATGGGATTGTGGCAAACACCTTTCGAGAGTTTGCCTCAAGTGATACCCCAGACAGGAAATGGGTGGTGTTCGATGGCCCCATAGACACGCTTTGGATTGAGAGCATGAACACCGTGTTGGATGACAACAAAAAGGTAAGTTAATGCTTTTTAAGAGCATATCTTCCTATCATGTACTGTAAATAATCCTTTAGATAATAAATGAAATTTTGTGTAATTTTAGCTATGCCTCATGAGTGGGGAGATTATCCAGATGTCTAATCAGATGAGTCTGATTTTTGAGGCCATGGATCTGTCACAAGCCTCTGTAAGTCAGCCTATCTGAATTAAATTTAAGCAATGTCCATATATGCGGCATATTAAAAATGATTTCAGACTTGATTATCTACACCGTATTTCTAATTCCTGAAATAGCCAGCAACAGTGAGTCGTTGTGGAATGATCTACATGGAGCCATCTCAGCTTGGATGGACACCTTTGGTGCTATCATGGATGAGAACACTTCCTGACCCACTTCAGTCACAAGACAGTTCCACACTACTGCAGCAGCTCTTTGAATGGTTACTTCCTCCTGCGCTTGTTTTATTACGCAAACAGTGTCGGGTAATTATTTTACATAATTTATTATTTTTGATCTTAGATGTTGTCAACAAATCAGTCAGAGCTCATTAAGTTTAATATTCCAGGAGGTCATTCCCACCAGCAACAGTAATACTGTTGTGTCTCTCACACGACTCTTTGAGATGCTGCTGACTGGGCCTGTAGATGAAGATCCAGGGAACAAAAATATACGGACATGGATCATGGTAATTATTAATTTAAAAGGTACAATGTACTATTTATCAAAATGCAGTTAAATTTATAAACATAAATTATTCTGGCCTATGCAGGCAGCTTTTGCTTTCGCCCTGGTGTGGTCTGTCGGTGGATGCTGTGATACAGACAGCCGCAGTCGATTTGATCAGTTTTTGAGAGAAATCGTTTCAGGAAAGGCAGAAAACTACCCCATACCTGCTGCTGTGTCTAAATGGGAGTGTCCATTCGAAGAGAAAGGGCTTGTTTATGACTACAGTTATGAGGTTGGTATATGGTAGTGTAGTAGTATGAGAATTTGAGAGATATAACTCTGGAAAATGACTCTTTTCACTTCAAATTAGTTCAAAGGAAAAGGTCGTTGGGTTCACTGGAATGAGTCGATCAGAAATGCACCATTAGGTGCCAAGAATACCAAAGTACAGGACATCATTGTTCCCACAATTGACACTGTGCGATATACTTATTTAATGGATCTCTGCATTCAGCATGGGATGTAAGTATTCTATTTAAATGTCTTGACAAACATTAGGCCAGTGGTTATTGAGGGGAGAAAGAAGCAAGATAAAATGTTTTATTTTTTTAAGCATTTTAATTCACGTTAGAGTTGCATTATTTTAATAAATTAATAATCCTTTATTAATTTAAAAACTTTAAAGTCATCCTGCAAAGCCTTTGGAAGGTTTAGAACCATTGCATTAACTAATAGTTGAGCTATTAATTTTAATTTGTGTTATTGCATTCACCCAATGTGTGGTTTGTTTTTCATTTTGATTTAGGCCTCTTTTGCTCATCGGTCCTACAGGCACAGGCAAGTCTGTTTATGTAAAAGAAAAACTAATGAACAATCTTGACAAAGAACTCTTCCTTCCCTTCTTCGTCAACTTCTCAGCTCGCACCAGTGCCAATCAGACTCAGGTGACCACCAGGATATTTCCTGCTCACCACACAGTCAACATTTGGTTGAAATGAATCCAATCAATATTTCAGTAGTATTTTTCTATAACACAAGTATTCTCTTTATCCTCTAGAACATTATTATGTCTAGACTAGACAAGAGGCGAAAGGGAGTGTATGGACCTCCCATGGGAAAGAAATGCATCATCTTTGTGGATGACATGAATATGCCAGCAAAAGAGGTGTTTGGTGCACAACCCCCAATTGAGCTGCTTCGTCAGTATTTTGACCATGGGAACTGGTAAATGAAAAATTTTGCACACTACAAATCAGTCCTTGTCCTTTTTAGTTTTTGCTCTTATGTGCTGTTATAGAGCTGAGCTTACAAAAATCTTTAAAAGAGAGTCGTTATGTTGAAGGTATGACCTTAAGGACACCTCAAAAATCACCCTTATGGACCTGCAACTGATCTCTGCCATGGGTCCCCCTGGTGGTGGGAGGAATGCAGTGACTCCTCGTTTTCTACGCCATTTTAACATCTGCAGCATCAATTCATTCAGTGATGAGACCATGGTGCGCATTTTCTCTAATGTTGTGACTTTTTACCTTCGGACCAATGACTTTCCATCTGAATGCTTCACGATTGGCAATCAGATAGTCACTGCGACACTTGAGGTAAGTCATTTGATATATACAGTATACATACAGTACTGAGAACTTTTGTTCTTACAAAGAAAACTGAAATTGTGTGACATTCTACAAATGAACTGTTTTCTATTTGGATTTTAAAATATAATTTATTCGTGTGATTTAATGCATTCTTGCTGAATAAAAGTATAATAAAAAAAAGCAAAAGCAAAGGCTTACTCAGCCTAAACTCTTGAATGGTATATATTTGTATATGGTATATAATCCCATTGTTTTTTCAGCATTTACTACATATTGTCAATTTCTGTGTTCTGTGTGAAATAGGTTTATAAAAAGGCTATAGAAAATCTCCTTCCCACCCCAGCTAAGTCTCATTACACTTTCAACCTAAGAGATTTCTCACGAGTGGTGCAGGGCTGCCTGCTGCTGAAGAAGGAATCACTTGCAAACAAGCGAACAATGATCAGGCTTTTCGTACATGAATTGTACCGTGTCTTCTATGATCGCCTTGTGGATAACCAGGACCGTGCCTGGCTCTACTCACTCATAAGTGATATTGTGAAGGAACACTTCAAGGAAAACTTTGACACAGTCTTTGAACATCTTAAGGATGGTAACAAACCTGTACGTAAAAAAAAAATCCAAGGCTTCTTTAGAATTTCTTATTCTTTAAATAATGTCCTTAAAATGACTGTCATTTAGTATGTATTATTTTAACTTCTTTGGGAACTTTCTCAAATAAATGTGTCAAGTTGTAACAAAATGTAAGTATTTTAAATGAAAAAGACTAATGTAATAGGACAAAAATACGCATTTTTTTATCATATGAAACCAAAATGGTTAGTTTTTTTGTTGTTTTTCCTTAGATTTGTGAGGAGAACATGCGGAATTTGTTATTTGGAGATTATATGACCCCTGACGTGGATGAAAGTGAGAGGCTGTATGCAGAGGTTCCCTCTATGGAGCGCTTTAATGAGGTGGTAGAAGCCTGTCTGGAGGAGTACAACCAAACCCACAAGAACCACATGAACTTGGTCATATTTCGGTAACTTTTGAAAAGCTGTTTACGCTTTAGTGCATGAATTTAGTCCATTCAAAAATGAACATCATTTACCCTCATATCGGTCCAAAACTGTATGGCTTACCTTTTTTGTTGGAACCCAAAAGAAGACATTTTGATAAATGTTGATAACCAAACAGATTTGGTTCTCATTGACTTCCATTACATTTTTGTCGTCCATTCTGTGGAAGTTAATAGAAACGGAAACTGTTTAACTATCAACATTCTTTCGAAGTATCCTTTTATGTGTTCCACAAAAGAAAGAAATTCATACAGGTATGGAAAGACATGAAGGCGAGTAAATGGTGACACAATTTTTTATTTCAGGGTGATTTATACAGAGCAGAAATATGACATTTTTGATTGTATCCCTTGTTCATTTGTGTAGTTATGTCCTAGAGCACCTGTCCAGGATCAGCCGTGTGTTAAAACAGCCTGGGGGAAATGCTTTGTTGGTTGGAGTTGGAGGCAGTGGCCGTCAGTCCATCACTAGGCTTGCCACTTTTATGGCTGATATGACTTTGTTCCAGCCTGAGATCTCTAAAAGCTATGGCATGAATGAATGGAGAGATGATCTGAAGGTAATTAAACAAAATTAAGATTTTTGATTATTTACTCACCATAATGTCATTCCAAACCTGTATGCTGTCAAAAAATGTGTTATTATTTCAAAAAACACAATTAAAGCACCAAAAATGTATAAATATTGCTTGAATGCAATATTCCAAGTGTTTATTATAATATGTTTGGAGCTTGACAGCCCCTGGTCACTTTGAACTGTTGAATGGAAAAGAACAATAAGAAGATATTTAGATATCAAATGTGCCCACTAATAAATTTTTTGTTGTCTAGCGCCTGATGAAGAATGCTGGAGTGAAAGGCCAAAAAATGGTCTTTCTGCTCACTGATGCTCAGATAAAGGATGAAGCCTTTTTAGAAGATGTGGACAGCATTTTAAACACAGGAGAGGTCCCAAACATCTTTGCTGTTGATGAAAAGCAGGAAATCATGGAGGTAAGATACAATTATCATATACAGAACATGAGAAAATTATTATCATTTTATCATTTCTGGTATGTTTTTCTGTGTCCTCTTCAGGCTGTACGCCCCATTGCTCAAGCAGGGAATAAAAATTTGGAGTTCAGCCCTCTGGCACTGTTTGCTTACTTTGTGACTCGCTGCAGAGAAAACCTACATATAGTAGTGGCCTTCAGCCCAATAGGAGATGCCTTCCGAAACCGCCTGAGACAGTTCCCTTCCCTGATTAACTGCTGCACCATAGATTGGTTTCAGGTAAGCTTGGCTAGAGCAGTATTTGGAGAAACCAAAAACTTCTGTTCATGATCAATTAAACCAGTTTTAAATATAAACCTCTTCTGAAAGTGAAGTTACAGTTTAGTCTCTGATCTCCCTAGCCATGGCCTGAAGAGGCTTTGGAACGAGTGGCTAATAAATTCTTGGAGACACTGGAGCTGAGTGATCTCGAGCGACAGGAAATCGTGCCAATCTGCAAGACCTTCCACACTTCTGCTATTGATCTGTCTCACAGGTATGATGTTTTTATCAAGGTTAGTATGATCTGTTAAAGGGGGAGTTCCTAGGAAATTCCCTGAAAATATGATGACAGACCAATTTATTTTTGCTTGCAAAAAACAATTGTTAATAAAATTCTGTAATATTTGCAGGTTTTTATCAGAGCTGGGCCGCCATAACTATGTGACTCCCACTTCCTATTTGGAGCTCATAGCTGCCTTCAGACTTCTTCTCACTCAAAAACGAGACACTGTTATGAGTGCTAAAAACAGATATACAAATGGATTGGACAAACTGGCTTTTGCAGAGTCTCAGGTAAAGTGTAGCAGATAAAAATATCTATTAATTCTTACAATAGTGCATATAATGTGAAAATGAATATTTTTAGAACCACATAGTCATGATCAATGAGGCATAAATCGGATTTTATTGGATTTATCCTGGTTTAGGTGAGTGAAATGAAGAAGGAGCTGGTGGACCTGCAGCCTAAACTAGAACAGGCTAAGATTGACAACACCAAAATAATGAAAGTAAGAAACATTGATCTTAGAGTACGGTGTTTGAAGCAAACCTTAATTTTGAACTACCATTGAATAGATTTACAGCGTTTCTGTTTTTGCTATAATAGTATTTCAGGTACTATATATTATCTTAATTTTGATAAAAGTTTTCCTGCATATTTTAGCTAAATTTTTCTCTTCTCAGGTGATAGAGGTGGAGTCAGTGGAAGTTGAGGCGAAAAGCAAACTTGTCCGTGTGGATGAAGAAACAGCTACTCTAAAAGCCAATGAAGCCCAGGCTTTGAAGAATGAGTGTGAGAGTGACTTGGCCGAGGCCATCCCTGCACTGGAGGCTGCGCTGTCTGCCCTGGACACACTCAAGGTCAACTTTGTATTTTACATACTGCTTTTCACATTATTATTGTAAGAAAAACTACATATTTAGACACTGAAAGAGTAACTGTCCTGTGACTAATCATGTTTACCTACATGCACGGATTACAATTCAGTATGAAAAATTATTTAAGAAAGAAGAATTTAGTATGCACTTGTCACTTGTTGCCTTTTATTCAATTAAACTAGTCTATTAAACATTTAAAGCTGTCCTCGAGAACTTTTTTGTGTTCAAAATTTACTACATTTACATAATAAGCGAGTACACCATGAATGCATTTTACAAACCAGGTTTTTGGTCATTTAGACTGCATCATGCAGGCATGTCCTGGCACCTGTATGTTTCTTTATAGATATACTGTAAACAGAGAAAAGTAGTTACAGCAACAATGTTCTTCCGCAAGACGCACAGTCGCACACAGTTTATTAAACGCTAGAGGACCAAAAGTTGCAGACTGCAGCTATAGACTGTATATATATATATATATATATATATATATATATAATAAAAAATACAAAAATTACATGTAAGTGCAGTAGGTTAATCAGTTTATGCAGAATTTAACAATTGCAGAAATTTAGTACTTTGACATAGAGGTTTAGATTTTTACATTTGAAAACTCCTGCAGTTATTCATGAATGATTTTTGATTTTGGTTTATACAATTGTAGATTATTATTAAAGATGTGGGTTGATTTGTGATTTCAGCCAGCTGATGTGACCATTGTAAAATCAATGAAGAGCCCTCCATCAGGAGTGAAGCTGGTTATGGCAGCGGTGTGTGTAATGAAGGAAATCAAACCAGATAAGATCAGTGATCCTGCTGGAACTGGACAGAAGGTCAAAAGCGAGTCAAGACAGGTCACATAACACTAGCTTTCTTTGTTTTTTGTTTTTTTTTGACAGCAATTTATCTATTCTGATAGATTCTTGACTACTGGAGTCCAAGCAAGAAGCTGTTAGGAGAAATGAATTTCCTCAAAGATCTGAAGGAGTATGACAAAGACAACATCTCTGTAAGACTTTTTTGGTTATGTAGGGTGTGTACTGTAGGTTGTTCCATAACACTGCGGTTGATGTATTTTAATGGTGTTGTTTTGTGAAAGGCTCAAGTGATGCATAAAATCCGTAGTGAGTACATGACCAACCCTGACTTTGACCCCACCAAAGTGGCCAAGGCCTCATCTGCAGCTGAGGGGCTTTGCAGATGGATCACTGCCATGGAGGTTTATGACAGAGTGGCAAAGGTACTGTAGATATAGACCCTAATCTGTATCTTACGCGTATGTTTTCAATTATTAAATGAAGTAACATACAAACACTTACATTTTATGTTTTTGTTTATGCTTTCATTATTTTTTCTTTTAATATAAGGAATTATATACTTTTTTAATATTTCATACAACTTGATGAGATTTATATTATTATCTCTCTTAGGTGGTAGCACCTAAGAAAGCCAACCTTAATGTAGCCCAGGAATCCCTGGCCACCACCATGTCCCTGCTAAAGATGAAGAGAGCAGAGCTAAAAGAGGTGGAGGATCGTCTGGCCTCACTGCAGAAGACTTTGGAGGAAAAGACTGAAGAGAAAGCTCAGCTGGAGTTCCAAGTGGATCTCTGTGCTCGCAAACTGGAGAGAGCTGAGAAGCTAATTGGAGGTTTAGGAGGAGAAAAATCCAGGTTTTAATCAACTACAACCAAATCTATGCTGTCGGTTAAATTCCTATATTTGAGCCAACAGAGTATGCATTCCTTTATTTCTAAATAGGTGGTCGAAAGCAGCTAATGACCTTCAGTGCACATATCATAACTTGACAGGGGATGTGCTAATATCTGCTGGTGTTATTGCTTACCTTGGAGCTTTCACTGCCAGCTTTCGCCATGACTGTACTAAAATGTGGGCCAGGCTCTGCAAGGTATTGTACTGCTCTTCTCAGTGAAGACTGGTCTTGTTTGCCAATTAATATTTAGTGTTATTTCCATTCCGTTCTACTCAGTCCAAGAAGATCCCATCCTCTGAAGACTTTTCTCTAAGTAAGATACTCGGGGACCCAATCAAAATCAGGGCCTGGAATATTGCGGGCCTTCCCACTGACAGCTTCTCCATTGATAATGGTGTTGTAGTGAGCAACTCTAGAAGATGGTATGACTCAACAAAGCCAAATAATTGGGTGTTATTTTGTGTGAACCAAAGCATTGTTTAACCACCTGATTTTCTTTTTGCCAGGCCATTAATGATAGATCCTCAGGGTCAGGCCAACAAATGGGTGAAAAACTCAGAACGGGAGCACAACTTGAATGTGATCAAGCTAACTGATGCCGACTACATGAGAACACTTGAGAATTGCATCCAGTTTGGTACGCCACTGCTGCTGGAGAACGTAGGAGAGGAGCTCGACCCTTCCTTAGAGCCACTGCTCCTCAAACAAGTTTTTAAGCAAGGTGTTTTACTTAAACTCTTTTAAATAAGTTTTTGTTTAAAGATTTCGATTACATAATTAATTTTACTCTCAATGATAAAAATCAAACTGAGTTCCTGCTTTTTTTTTGTAGGGGGTGTGGACTGTATCAGATTGGGTGAGAGTGTGATTGAGTACTCAAGTGACTTCCGCTTTTACATCACTACAAAGCTGAGGAACCCTCATTACCTGCCTGAGCTAGCTACCAAAGTGTGTCTGCTTAACTTCATGATTACACCAGAGGGCCTTGAAGACCAGCTACTTGGCATTGTGGTAGCAAAAGAGAGGTGATTCTGATTTTATTCCTTTGTTTTCCTGAAAAATACAATTCGGACTTAGTGTCGATTTTTGTCTGCCAGATACAGTATCTCACCTCTGTTTTCCCTCAGGCCTGAATTAGAAGAGGAGAGAAATGCCCTGATTCTTCAGTCTGCAACCAATAAGAAGCAGCTTAAGGAGATCGAGGACCAAATCCTGGAAACTCTGCAGTCTTCAGAGGGGAACATCTTGGAAGACGAAAGTGCGATTCAGATCCTGGATGCTGCCAAGATAATGTCTAATGAGATTACTAAGAAACAGCAGGTGTAGTGCATTAAATACCCGGTTTAAATGAAATTCCTTTATTAACTCCATGATAGTTTCTGGGTTTGACCTCTGTGCCTTTCTGTGAATTTTCAGATTGCAGAGAAGACTGAGATTGAAATAGCTGAGTCAAGGGAAGGCTACAGAGCCATTGCTAAGCACTCCTCCATCCTCTTCTTCAGTATTGCAGACCTGGCCAACATTGACCCCATGTATCAATACTCTCTCAACTGGTTTGTCAACCTCTATGTCAACTCCATACATGACAGGTGGGGAATAGCTGCATAAGAGTTTAAAAATTGTGCATCAATGATTTTTTTTTGCATTTGCACTTATTGTGCATGTGGATTTCACAGCAATAAATCAAAGAATCTAGAGAAGAGACTCAGATACCTGATTGATCACTTCACCTATAACCTGTACTGCAACGTGTGCCGTTCACTGTTTGAGAAGGACAAGCTCCTCTTCTCTTTCTTGCTCTGTTCTAATCTACTGCTGTAAGTTCAAACTTTAGTACACTCTTGAATATTACTAGATAAAAGTAATGCTGTCCTATTATTGCCAGTGATATGATGAAGCTTATGTCCAAGTTTATATGGTCTTGAATGAATCTGTGCTCTAAACTTGATCTTTCAAAGGGCTAAGAAGGAGATTGAGTACTCTGAATTTATGTTCCTGCTCACTGGAGGTGTGGGTCTACAGAACAACGTCGCCAACCCCGATCCAAACTGGCTGCCTGACAAGAGCTGGGATGAGATCTGCCGGGCCAGTGATCTTCCTGCCCTTGAGGGACTTAAGTATGAAGTCTCTGCAATGCCTTCTGAAATGACTGAAATGTTACATCTGCATGTTATATGAATGCTTCAGCCATAGACATATATAGGTAGACGCCCCATCGACCGATGCTTCCTACTGGCGCTGACGAGAAATGCGGCCGCCATCT
>JAUCNO010001354.1:88714-99879 GCA_032353835.1 Enteromius viviparus | reverse complement strand
ATGTATTTATTTTTTTAGGGAGGGGGCACAACAATACTATTCTGCTTAGGGCACCCATTTGGCCAGCAGCGGCCCTGAAAACGAGTCATTTTTAAAACGAATCCCAAGCCTCTTCATGTTGACTTCAACTTGAAACATTAGCATATTACCCGCCCACTTCGTCTTTTATCGTTGGTCAGAATAAAAATTCATTTTTTGTTAGTTAGGGCGTTAAAAGCTCAAATAAGCTGCTTTAAATTAAATCAACCAGTCAATGGTGGGGTTTGGGGAAAATGAATCATTGAAGAAATAGTTTGGGATTCGTTGAACAAGTAAGGTAAATATAAATGCATATTAAAAGGAAATTAAAGAGTTAGTTTTTTTAAACTGTTGTTTGGGACTTCCAAAACCAAAATATGAACCTTTCATAAAATGCATGGAACTTTTCTAAGGCATGTTTTTTAGAATGGAAGAAGTTTGTGAGGTGGAAAGGTCCCATAGATGTTAAGGGTTTTAATGAGAAAACAAAAAATATGTGTATACATATTTTTAAGAGTGAAAATAAGAGGTTTAAGTGATAGTTGATTATAAAAGCGAAAGGATGGAAAAATGTTGGAGAAGATGCCTGTCATTGAAAAGATGACAAGAGGTGGGAGTATAATCTCATGGCTCTCCGGTCTGCGAGCAAAGCTCTTCCTGTTGATCCAAATTTTATCTCCACATCTAACCCAGTGAAGTGCTATAGCTCCATACAAACAAAGCTAATCCTGGGAGAGGAGCAGAAAGCACGGGAAAGTGGTCTTGCTAAGTAAACAGAAGTGTCCATTGATGTAAATTAAGATTAAACTAATTTGTATAGCAGTATAATTTGTTATCTTTGTAATTAAGGAACCATTTCCCTTGTCTTTGGTGTCCAATTTTACATGTTACTATACTCCAAATATCATTCATGGATAGGATATCATTCATGATTTTGCCCATGCATCTGTGGTGCTCATGGGAATCAAAAAAACGTCCCTGGAGAGGAAGTAAACCGTGAGTTCTGTTTGGAAGCCATAAGATCTGATAGGCTCATGGGTCAAAGGTCAGGCATTCAGTTTCAGCTGGAGGGATGGTGGTATGAATGGGAGGGATGGACAGAGACACACTATCTGCATAAAACTGATGCAATTATTTCTCAAATGACAGTTAGAAAGTGGTAAATAAGCCTTAATTCTCATGACCAGGTTGCTCATTAAGACCCCACCCAGAAGGGGTCTTATCATCACAGAAACTGATGCACGTAAACCTTACTGTCTCATTATTTTAATCACCCCCATCCCCACTAGATACAGCATATGTCATCTCACTGAACAGATCCACTTTCCTGTTTGGACTTTAGGGAAAACTATAAAATGGTAGACCAGATTAAAGATTAAAAGATTGAAATGTGTATTCTGAGTATTTAAACAGATTATTTCACTTGTCAACTGGGCAAATCAGAACTGTCAATTACTCTGTAATTGAGATTAATTATGTTGATTAGTAGATGTCATATGTAACCCTGGACAACAAAACCAGTTGTAAGTGTTAATTTTCCGAAATTGAAGTTTATACGTGACCTGAAAGCTTAATAAATAAGCTTACAATTGGTGTATGATTTGGATGGACAGGGCAATATATGAATATCTGGAATCTGAGGGTACAGAAAAATCTAAATGCTGAGAAAATCACCTTTAAAGTTGTGCAAAAGAAGATCTTTTTAATGCATATTAATAATCAAAAATCAAGTTTTAATATATTTTCATTAAGAAATTGCCTAAATATCTTCATGGAACATGATCTTTACTTACTATCCGAAGGATTTTTGAAAAAAAGAAAAATCAATAATTTTGACCCATACTGTGTATTTTTGGCTATTGCTACAAATATACCCCAGCGACCTAAGACTGCTTTTGTGGTCCAGGGTCACATATTTGTATTTAAACTGCACCTCTTAATTCTGTCAATATATGTCATACTTTTAACATAAAAAGTCATAAAAACATTTTTACTTAGTAACTCATAATTGTTATGTTGTGTTTCATAATTATGACTTAGCATCTCATCGTTTCTATCTTTTATTCTCATAATCATAATTTATTTTTTACTTTTATCACATAATTATGACTTATTATCTCATATCAATTTTTTCATACTTTTTTAATAACAATGCCATAGTTTAATTTTCATGTGGCAGACCATTTCATGGAAGACCAATTCTGAGCGGAGCCATTTCTGAATTAATCTATTCTTTTGTTCTCTTTTTCGGCACAATTGAGCAGCAATTAAATGGTAAACTTGCATAAAAACATCACTCTTAATATAAAGGTCTGATGCAACTGAAGTAGATGTTAATGAAATTCTCTAATTTTCAGCAGGCATTAACACTGGATTATTATTTATTTACTAATAATATTATTTCACACTTGTTTGTCCTCCAATGTCATGAATCATTTAAACTCACACAGGTGCAGCCTTTGACCCTAAATGTCCTGTTTCACATCACAGTCTTCCTCTCCGATGCTCTTCCTGATCTGTCATTGGGAAAGAGTGTGCTCCTCCAAGCTCAAACGGCATATTGATAGATTTTTATGCTTATAGTTACGCTTGCGGTGGACTACATAATATAAGACGTCTCTCAAATTGATTTATAAGAACATATACTGTCTCAGATGAGTCATAATGCTCATAGCCATCTTTTTCATTCACACTAGTATGGATTTTCTAGTATCACACCCAATGAGGAAATCGCTGTTATTTTGATACGTCCTTCCTTGTTCTGGCTCTGGGATACTGTCTGTCTGTCTGCCCTTCCTCCTGCAGCTGAGGGTCGCAGGCCTCTGCTCTCTTTATTGTGTTTGGGGAACTACTTCCCTGCCTTTTAACACAACAGTGACTGCAAGCCCACAGCAAGGCTGATGGTGTTAGTTTCCCTATGATAAGGCTGGTTCTTCCTCTTTCTCTCTGGTTGAATGCACCCATATGTATTAACTGTTTTAAACAGAGCATATCTGACATATTCATGCATGATATCATTCAGTCTCCCAAGGATGGAAATATAGTATGAGAGAATCGGGTTAGATTAATACACCTTTAAACTCACATTGTTTTTGTGTGTCATGTATATGTCTGTGTAACAAGGACACACTTTTCTCAACCAATAAGAATACATTTAATAATAGAATTGTTTTCCTGCAAGATGATTTAGAAAAAAAAAGGTCTCTCGCATTTGAGGGCTTATTGCTCTCTTGCAACAGCTGCAGTGAGTGTGATAGGAAAGGAAAGCTCGGGGGTGAATGATGACAGCAATGCTCTGGTGTTTAGTCATGTACCAGAACCTGATTATCTGTGAAGATCAAACGAGCCGGTGCACTTGGAAACAAACAACAAAGCATGGCCAAGTTTCTCTCCAGAAACAATATGTGCTACATTAGGTCCTCCCAAACTAATTTAGCATGTATTTTTGCCTCTGTTAGGAACCTTGCAATCAGCACTTACCAATGAATGGATATTACAGCACGAAATCCAGGTCACACAATCACTCTGCGGTGTAAAATTACGTGTGAGAACAATCTTACAACCCTGTTTTTTACTTGGAAAACTTATTGACACATTATTTTTAAATTATTGTACCGCTATACATGGATAAAAGAGATATTGCATACTAATTTATTAATAAAATATATGAATGTGTTGTTATTATTAAAAGTATTGTTATGCCATACTATCATCACGTATAGGTATAAGATGCATTTCAATTTATCTTAAGCAAAAGATACTTTGTAGATTTTGTTTGACTTTTTGATCTTGGAAAAGGTTCATGTAATCTATTGTCTAACTGAAAGAAAATCTCTGGAGTGAGGAAAACCTAATACCTTAGGACTTAACCAACAGGGTGAACAGCATTGAAAGTGAATTTGAGGACACACACACACCAAAAAAAAATCATGACCAATCAGAACGATAATATCTTTTGGTTTGAAAGATTTTAGTCAGAGAAAGGGATCAAATTAAGTATATCATCAGTGGAATAGCCTACAAATGTTGCACTGTCTGCCAATTACTTGCTAAAATTAAAACGAACTAATATAATTTCCATCTTTGTCAATTATATATATATATATATATATATATATATATAAGTATTAATTTTATCCAATTTAACATGACATAATGTAGATCTGAACTGATGCACTGTATATTATGAGACCGAAGGATCTGCACTGCCATCTGCTGGCTAATATAAATATATATTTTAAAAAGGCAGCGATCGCGACACAATGTTTTTGGCCTTAAATTCTCAAATCTCCACATGTGCTAAGGTTAAAGTAGCAATATCTGCACTTAATATGTTTTAAGTACATGATAAAATAATAATCATGCAACTTACAGTCCGCTAAATAAAAATATGCAAATCGATATATATTTTTTGTACTGTTGTGGATAATTATAAAGCTTTACATTTAATACAAAAACATTTACATTTGCAAAAACACCGACGCAATACAAAGCAAAAACAAAACGTTGTGCTCCAAAACCTTGGAACCAAGCGTGCGGGTCCCCGTTTCCTGTCGGAGCTCTCCTGCGCGTGACACGTCAAAATGGCGGAGCGGGAAGAAGCGGTGAGGGGATTCGTTGCTGTTACTGATGTTGACGAAGAGAGGGCCCGTTTCTTCCTCGAGTCAGCCGGCTGGGACCTACAGGTCAGTAGCACACTGATCTCTTTATCACTGAAATATTATGCTGTGAAGTACAAGCACGTCATCCGAGGGTTTAGCAGACTTTAAGCCTCCACAGGCAGTCAGTGAACTGAAGAACCGGCTAACGAAATGTGCAAGTCACTCTTCATTAAAATCACCAGGAGTATCTAAAACTGGTTCATCTGTTAAGTCGTGTGTGATGTGATTCACATTTCAGCACTGGGCAGTCAGTATTGCGTTGAAGTAAAGATTTTAAAACTGTGCCGGTATATTTTACATAGAAATGAAGTCTTAAGCTAGCCGCTTTAACGTTAGCCTGATGGTCATGTTTACATTCGTGGTTTGCTTTTTTCTTTGTCCCGTCCTGAAATATCTTAAATAGTGTTAGTTTAGAGTCGTTAATAGTATAATATAAATATAATTAAAATATAATCAATGTGATTCATGTCTTTACAGATAGTATTCGTGGGTTGTTTTGTTTCTGTAATCTATCTAGTGCGAGTCTGTCTGTGGAAAAAGTGACAGCTCTATTACCTCTGTGTCCTCAGCTTGCTTTAGCTAATTTCTTTGAAGATGGAGGAGATGATGATATCGCCACCCTCCCTCAGCCAGAGTCTGGCTCTGTCAGTCGATCCACGGGTCCAAGGTAACAACGCGCATGTTTGGGCTTTTTAGTTATACAATATTAGCTATATGGGTAATGTGATGTGTTTTGATTTCAGTGAACACAGAGTGACATCCTTTAGAGATCTTATGCATGAGGATGAAGATGACAGTGGTGAAGAAGAAGGCCAGAGGTAGTGAATTCATCTACAGTTAAAGTCATTGTAAAATCAAAATGGGAATGTCCTATTTTTTTTTTAAGGAATTTTATCATAACTTGAATGGTTGATTAATCAATATTGCAGTGTTTACTAGAAATTGAGGTTATCTGTGAACATACAGTATATTGTTCATTGAACATAACAGTGTTTATTAGAAATCTGTTGTTTCTAAATAGATTTTTTAAAATGGAATATTGCAGTGTTTATTTTAAGCAACCAAACTGAGATTATCTATAATTTATCAAATGATACAGATATTAAATGTATAAGATTGCATAAAGGAAATTGTATATTTTAGATTGGGTGACACCGTGTCTTTTTAAGCTTTTCTCCATTTTTAGTCATCATGGATCTTTTTGATATTTGACTTGAAGTAGAAATATTCAACATTAGTCTTTCAGTTATTAAAAGATCATTGGGGGAAAGTGTGAGGATTATAGCAGAATTAAAAATACTGTGATTAAATGGTTTTAGATCAAATATAACGTCACCCATACATTTTTTTTCCATATCTAACGACACTCACTTTTGTAATGCCATGTTCATTTTTTACAATTGCCATTTCGTGCTTCATTTTATTGAGTAATGTCTGACTCTTCATCTTATAGGTTCTTTGCCGGGGGCTCAGAACGCAGTGGGCAGCAGATTGTTGGTCCTCCCAAAAAGAAGAGCTCAAATGAGGTGGTTGAGGACTTGTTTAAAGGCGCTAAGGAGCACGGGGCGGTTCCTGTTGACCGACCAGGCAAGGGACCTGGAGAATCCAGCAAATCCAGCAGGGTAGATTCTCCACTGAATAAACTATACTGTAAATGAAGGATCGCATGTTTACTTGTAGCTTATTTGATTTTGAGTCACTTGAGTTTTTCCGTCTGCCTCCTTTTTTACAGCCTTTTGTGGGTGGGGGCTATCGTTTGGGTGCAGCACCAGAGGAAAAATCTGCTTATGTGGCAGGAGAGAGGAGACAGTCCAGCAGTGCACAAGATGTGAGTCACTAGCCTGTGACTGCTAAGGTCTTTGAGATGTAGAGAGATCTGCTGCAGTGATTTTTGCTGTACTGACAGGTTCATGTGGTGCTGAAGCTCTGGAAGACTGGCTTTAGTCTCGACGATGGAGAGCTGAGGAACTACAGTGATCCTGGGAACGCTCTCTTTCTGGAGTCGATCCGTAGAGGGTAAGCTCTGAACCCATTCACTGGTATTTGGTTTTGGTAAGTTGATTTGCAATTATCTCAGGTCATAGTTCCCCCTCAAGTCAGTTCCAAAAATTTTTTTGCAAGTATTAAAATGTATTTAGTTTTATGTTGGACTCTCTAGATGCTGACTTGACTTTTATAAGACAGTCCTCTTCTAACTGATTGTCGAATTAGACTTTAATAAGACTCCTCTCTGGCTCTCTCAGGGAGATTCCTCTGGAATTGAGACAGCGTTTCCGGGGTGGACAGGTAAACCTAGATATGGAGGACCATCGAGATGAAGATTTTTCCAAACCCAAAAATGTTTTCAAGGCCTTTGGTGGAGAAGGACAGAAACTTGGCAGGTTGGAACCGTTTGTTTATTCTTCTCATTTATATCTCACTGCTGAAGTTTCTCTTGTCTGGCTAATGCCTCATTGTTGAACAGGAAGGCTTATTGACTGAATGAACCAATCGAGGAGGGTAATTCGTTTTGTATTAACAGTGATTAGACATCGTCTGTTTACTCTTTCACTTTCAGTGGTGAAACTTACTGAAAATATTTATATTATAAAATGTTTAGTTCCATTCTTTTATTCTGATTGGTCAGTAGCTGTTTTTTATATATTTAATTATTTTCTATGACCGCTTCACCCCACTGTTCTTTCTATCTCTGAGCAACACCCTTAGCAACATAAACAATAAATATTAAGTATAATATAAAAAAACTAATGCTAAATTATTAAACCTAAAAGGAATGTAATAATAACTTGTTGACTTTCATTTAACTTAAGTTGGTGGTTAATTAGTCAATCCTCACTCATCTCAAGTCTGAACAATGTGCAGTGTAACTTTTTAAGCCTGTTTTCTCTTTACAGTGTGCCTGTTGTACCATAAGGGGGCGATAGTTTATTTGCTATAAGCCACATACTGTTTACTGTGTTTGGTGCTGTGTATTTGCTGTTAATAGCAAAAGGAAAATAGTAGGGTTTCACAATTTGGGCAAAAAATATTATTTGCAGTTTGTGGTTAATTGCTATTTTAAAAGCTGTTGATATAAATAATAATAAAACATCCAGCTTTGATTTGCTTGTTTGTAGCGCTGCACAAGTTGGGCCCAAAATTATGACTATAATAATTTTAAAAAGAATATTACTATTGTAATTTTGTTGTAATACTGAACATATAAGAATTTTATTTTACAGTATGAATTCTATTTTAATAGAAAAAAAAGTTAATAGGGGCTACTCATAACAAGAAGATGCATGTTTATTGAAATGAAATCACAGACTCTGTCATATGATAATCACACTAATCCTTATCACAAGTTTATAAAAACAATTTTTTATCATCACTTAGTAAACAGTGGCTTGTTTTGATTAATGACTACTTTGAATTTCGAATAATAAATCATACACTGTGATCTACATATCGCTTATAAGTTCTATATTTGCATGAGTCGTGTATTTTGCCCCCCACAGCGCTGCTCCAGAGTTGGTGTCGCTCCCGAGAAGCCCACAGGACCAGGCTGCCAGCGAAGCTGAGGCTAGTGCTTCCATCAGCGTGGACAGCTCTCAACCTGTCACTAGCATCCAGATCAGATTGGCTGACGGAGGCCGGCTGGTGCAGAAGTTCAACCACACCCACAGGTTAAAGCACAATGCAAGTGCTTTGAAAATATCCCTATAGCTTCCAAATCTTATTCCAGCTTTCTTCATCACAGGGTGTCCGATGTGCGTCAGTTTGTGGCGAGTGCTCGTCCGGCGTTAGCTGCCACCGAGTTCGTTCTCATGACGACTTTCCCCAACAAGGAGCTGACAGATGAGAGCCAGACACTGAAGGAAGCCAACCTGCTGAACGCAGTCATTGTGCAGCGGTTAAAGTGACCGGTGACCTGGCTTTATCAAAGCACTCTGGAGTTGGAAATCTGGGGACTGAAAGGACTTCTAATTACTTAATTTTGTTTTCTTTAGTGATATGTTATTCCTCTGTGACAGTTTTGGGGTGGTGGGTGTTACTGATAAAGCCAAATAGAGATGAAGGGGAAGCAATCACACCGTGATACAGTTAAAGAGAGGGAGAGAGGAAACGAAGAGAAGAACTAACAAGTTTTATGGTTTTAGAATAACTGTTGAACGTATTAAGATCGAAATAAAGAGCTTTCTGAAGAGTTTTGACATCCTTTTACCTCGGTGTCTATCTTGCAGCTTTACGCTGCTTTGCTTTACCTCCTCCTCCGTTTTATCCTCGTTCTGTGATTCATCTCTTTATGTATTTCTCAGAACTGTCATTAAAACTAAAGTAGCCTTATATTCTAGCCCCATGACCAAGATCGACCTCAACTGTCAATGATCAAAACTTTTTTTTTTTCTTTTTTTTTACAAAACAGTCTTTATTTTATGGCATTTAAGGCTTTATTTTGTTATTTAGGTTGACACTATATTGATTTTTTTTTTATTATATTTTTCCTGGTTATTAAAGAATGGAATTGATTAAGAGCCAACTTCAATTTTGGACACTGCTGCTGGTGAACATATCAGTGGCCTTCTTGTATTCTATGCAGAAGCTTACTATAATTCTGGAGATATAGTGTGATTGTGAGCTGTGGTGAACCTGATATTAAACCCCTTTGTCTGGCATTGGAGAGCACTTTATTTTGAGCGTTTGAGAGCATGTCTACACCAGGTGCTGATGGAGACCTCCACCCCACCCCCCCATAAAAGAGACCTTTGCATGTCAGGAAGCAGTTTGTTTTTGAAAGCTAAGTTCATGCTAGACGGCGTGAGGGAAGCTATTAGTTCAGAAACCGGAGTCATGAGTTTGTCATGCACTCCCAAGGTCTGTGGAGTACACCGTCTTGCAGTGTATCTGGGAGGAATATTTTCACGAAGTAATGAAATTAAAAATCAGACATTAATCACTTAATCGAGTTTATTTACAGGAATACATCTTAAAACTTATCATATGGATACTATAATGTTTACAAGTATCCCTTCAGTATGAAACTAGATTAAGCTGGGCCCCTTATTAAATCAGATATAATTCAGCTAATCAGATAGATTAGTCGTGGATGCCCTTTAAGAGTTAACTAAGACCGGCTGGTCTTCGGCTGTATTTCAGCTTTGCATATTTATATATGGCTAAACACGGTCTAAATAGTCAAAAAATAAATGTCTCGCAAGCTATCATGAAGGATATAATCAATCAGTGGAATATATCAACAGCAAACATTCTTTGCATGGCTAGTCTTTTTTTCAGGAGGCTCGTTTCTATTCCCTTTTGCGCAGATGGATGTACATGACTCCACTGCACAGGAGCAGAGGCACACAAACCCACGCCAAGTAGAAGCAGTAGCCGAAGCGTCCCGAGCTCAACTCCCGCGAGTCCTGAAGGATTTCTTTATTGTGCAGCGTGTAAATGAGCACGGCGGTGAAGGCGTTGAGGCCTGAGAAGACACAACATTTCACATGACTTTTTCCTCGAACTCAGAGCGTTGGGTTCGTGGCCTCGAGTAATAAAGTTAATTAGGTTGAAGCACTTACCGGCAAATGCCTGGCAAACGCCGGTGAGGTAAAAGAGTCCTCCTTTAGACATGGTGAAGAGCTGTCCCAGGAATATCAGAAATGAAATGGCAGAGAAAACCACTGACAGGACCATCAGAACCTGGACAGCCTGAAGCCACTCTGATAGAAACAAAACAGAGATGATCTCACTAAACTTTAAACAGTTCGGGTAAATTCTGATGTTCTTAATGCGTTGTTTTACCCGTCTCGTCTGATGATGCACAGAACCATGCCTCTGTTTCGTTGTCAAATCTGCAGTTGTACCAAAGGTCAGAGTGTTCTGTGCCGTCCCAAACCCACCAGGACTGAGTCGTACAGAAGATTAAACATGCATTAGTGATTTCAGACGTATACACACTATTCTGAAGATTTAACAAATAGCTATGGGTTTCACATACTGACCTTCTCCATGGTAGCGATGAAGAGAACAGCCAGTGTGATGAGATGAAGCAGGGTGACAAACACCAGAAGGGACGCCATAACAAACAACACCTGTAAACAACTCCAACTTTATCAAACTTTTGTGTTATATCAGTGGCCTGTTCCATAAAACAAGTTTAGCAAATAAGCCGGGGTTATTTCAGTTAGTCCTACTTATAGCTAGTTAATTTGGTTTAAAATAAGTTAGACTATCTGCCATAAGCCTGGCTTATTTGCTAAACTTGTTTTATGAAACAGGTCCCAGGACAATAGCTTTTTATTATTTATCAGTAATTTATTATTATATTGTTTCTAAATATTTCACTTAACATTAAAAACTATTTAAATAATGTAATTATTAATATATTTAGTGTATATAGTATAATGTTCTATGTGTATTAGCATACAGACCCCCAGTTTCACAGACAAGGCTTAAGCTAGTCTCAGACTAAATTGCATGTTTGAGCTGTCTCAGATGAAAATATCT
>JAUCNO010001354.1:74513-85937 GCA_032353835.1 Enteromius viviparus | reverse complement strand
TTAGATCTTTAAGTCCATCTCATGAAAAATCGGAGCAGAAACAAAGGTGTTGCGTTTATATTTTTGTTGAGTGTATGAATGTGATTTGGAAATACTACATTTTTTATGTAGTCATTGCCATGCTAAAGTGCCATTCACAAATCCAGACCATGGCCTCATGGTAAAATATCAATTTGATGTGATTTTCAAAATCTCACTGGAAATAGTAAATAATTTGCGGACTTGTATTCTTTTATAAGTACTCTCAATTTGGACTTATTTCTCTTTATTTATGTTTTTGAATAGTGAGGAAATATGCAATACCAGATCTGTAAATGTCGCTGAATCATTCACTTAAGCAATTAATTTAAACGTACTGGTTCTTTTAAAAAACAAATGACTGATTCTGAGTGAGTCATTGAATCATTCACTCAACTGATTAGTTCAAAACTACTGATTCATTTCGGAACGCCTCTTAAGTTCTCAGTATTTGTAATAAGTATACGCAGTATTACCTACTTGATTGACTATTTTTATATAAATACATATGCTGTATAGACGCACAATGTCTTTAAGAAACTGTATCATTTGTAAGCTATTAATGTTATTTCAGGGTTTTGCTGTGTCTCTAGACCCATGTGTTCTGTGCTGCACATTTTTACTATTTCCCAGTGGTGTCTTCATTAAATAATTTCAGTTCAGTTTAATTTTAAGGAACTTTGACCTCATAATTTTTATTTGAAGTATCATAACTGGACCTTCTGGTGAAACAAGACTTCTTTTTGATGATGTATGCCAGACTTTAACCACTTAGTACACTGAAACCACTCTCTCTTTTTTTTTTTTAGTTAATTGTGAGCTTACTTTCAGATCAACAACTGATAAATAAAACCAAAACTACATATTTTATTTTTCAATAATTTGATAATACAGAAGACAAGATCTGTCACTATTTTTAATACATTGCAACTTTAACCTTCTCTTTTATTCTAACTGCGTGTCTTCTATTTTTAGGAAGGAGCAGTTGGACCTGTCGGTGGCTCAGTGCTGGTCTGTTCTGCTGACCCAGACCAGGCAGGAGAGCAGAGATCACAGTTCACTGAGTGAGCTTTGCTGCAACACGCTCACACAGCGGCTTTCACACTGCATAGAGGACACACACCGCCTGGCAAAACGGGTACAGAAATCTCTCTCTTCCACTCTATTACCAGACATCTTAATCCCCCTCCTTCTCTTCCCCTCTTATTTACCGAAATAACACTCCCACTCAAAACACAGCCAAACCATCTTCCTCATTTCACACTGACTCTTATTCTCTGTTTCAGAGCAAGGAGGTGGGACTCCAGATGCAGGATGAGCTCTTGAAAGTCACCATAGAGCTGCAGACGGTAGGTTGGGGGCTGTTTTGATGTGAATATGCTAAATTTACACAGAGGAACACGCTCTAGTGTGCTGAAATGGAGTCCAAATGGCATCAGCTTTGAATTACATCATCTCGCTGCAGCCAGAAACTGTATGATTAAACTTGACTAAATAACACATGATGCACATATTTGCTCATGCGTTCATGATTGAATGTGTCTTTCTATAAACTCTAAAAGTGTCCGTGCATTTTAGTCCATCCTGTAGCACAAAAAGTCCACATGCCCCCTGCTTTCCTGAGCTTCTAGCTGTGCTCAGATCAGAGCTGCAAGATCAAGCCCACTGACCCCGGCTGACAGCAGCTGTGTGCTCTCTACCCTCCAGTAGACAAACAGCTTGCCTACTACAAGTGTCATGGCTCAAGGCTCAGTGATTTTATGATTGCGTGTTTGTTCTTTTTGCAGTCTTACAAGATATTTAATGTCACTAAAAATAAATATGCTAAGCATAATCCTAAAAATAATTATCTGTATTATGTTAAGCAATAATTGGGGAAAAAATGGTTTTGATAATAATAATAATAATAATAATATTTACTGTGTAAAAAATAGACATAATACTATTATTATTGTTTATCGTAGTAGAAGTAGTATAGTTTTATTTTGTTTTATTTTAAATCTAACAATAAGCTTAAAATATCTGGCTTATTATGTTAAAAACAAAAAATATTTTTACAAGTGTTTATAATAATTATTTAATAATTATTATATTATAGTACTTTTATAAAATAATTATTTTTTAAAAACAATACTTGTATCAAACATTCTTATCCAATAATTATAGTAATCAAATGTAAACTATAAACAATACTACTACTACTTATTATTATTTATTATTAATTTAAATCCTGTTTGATTGACAAATCAACAGTAAGCCAAACATCAGTCTGTTTGAAGGATGATTAGATATTTTTGGAAAATAATTCATGAATATAAATTAAGAAAACGTTTTTTTTTGCCGTGCATATTGTAAAAGTGTTTAATTTCTTACAGGCTTTGAAAACTTACCATCAGTACCACGTTGACTGTCTGGCTGCCGAAGGTAAGCTCAAAGAGGCCACACGACTGGAGGAGAAACAGACGGGCAAGTCAGCTGATCTGGGGCTCATCCAATCAGGAGGGCAGAGGCGCAGCTCTGTGAAAAAAATGGAGAGACTGATGGAGAAGGTAAAATCAGTGGTTTGTAAGAATGAAAGACAGTGACATCCGGAGCTTCGCTCTATGAAGATGGCACAGGAAGAGCAATATCTCACTTTATCTCTAACCCTTCAGTTTCCACTGTACGTGTTTTCTTTACAGAGACAAGGCAAAGTACAGGAAACTCAGCTGAAATGCACCAAAGCTCGTAACGACTACTTGCTTAACTTGGCAGCAGCTAATGCCTCCATGAATAAGTACTATCTCCAGGACATTTGCACTCTGATAGATGTGAGTCTAAAACACTGCTGTCCCATTACCATCTGTCTAGACGCTCTTTAGAATGTCATTAGATTTTAGTTTCCTTTTCATTTTGAATTGACCCCTGACCAAAACAGCACAGAGCGTTTTATCTAATGTGTTTACTGTATATAGAATATGTCCATTGAGAGAGCTCTGAAGTACCAGTGTCTGCAGTACAAGTGAGCACACTCGACTGATTTATGTTTCTCGTGGTCTTACACAACTTCTGAAACAGGAAAAGAGCTGACGCATGTCTAGCATACACATAAACCCCCTCGGTATTGTTTAAAAGAATCCCAGGATGCACCTCACTAGATCATTTCCATGCTTGTTTCAATTCATAGTTTCAATGACTTCACTATTGTTCTACTTCTTGACTGGTACTGCACATCTTTTGTGGCTCTCAAGTCAGCTCTCAAAAGTGTCTGATGGTTTGTTATTCCCACTGCCTGAGGCATTGTAGAACATGTCAAGTCAAGAACATCACAGCAGGTTTAGTCAGTGAGCGTGAATCAGAACAGTCGTGTTCGTTCAAACAATGACTGTATTTTTCTCTTTTTGTCTTTGTCTCGCCATCTGGCTGATGTTGAATGCAGTGCACAGATCTGGGCTACCACCTGTCTGTGTCTCGGGTTATACGCGGTTACGTCTCCAACAGAAACCGAACCGTCCAGAATATGAAAAATGGCCTTCAGCAGCTAGACACAGCGGTGACTGGACTCAACCAAGGCCAGGACAGAGATGCTCTGCTTCAGGCCCACAATACAGCTTTCTGTCTGCCCTTCCGCTTTCAGCACCAGCCCCACGAAGGAGACCAGGTAATGCATCTACATTTAATACGGCTTTCAATCAATGTGTGATCTTAACACATTGGTCATCATGAGGGGACATCGTTATGTATAATAAAAACATGTGGTGTATGTGACAGGTGTGCGAGGTGAGCGCAGAAGGTCAGGTGAGGTATGAGCTCGAGACCAGATTCCAGCAGCTTCAGTCCAGACTGGCATCTGTTACCTTGGAAACTGAGGAGGTAAAATCTGTGCCACGCTCTTTATTATTGTGCTCTCCTTCAGAAATGCTCATAGCAGTACTGTGCATCTCTCTGACACTCAGGTTTTCAAGTGGATTTGTAAACAACCTCTATTTGCCCCACATATACTGTATCTCAAACATGAAATTCTTTCAGATCAGTAAGACACTTAAGACAACACTCTCAAACCTCCTGGAGAGCGTCTGTGATGATGACTGTAACCCCACCCCTGATGCCTCCGCCACCCCATCAGTGGAGAGCTCAGGAGACAACACAGGAACCAAACCCAGCCTCGCCAAACGCAGAGCCAATCAACAGGACACAGAGACCTTCTACTTCACAGTAAGACCTACTCCTCTTCTTCTGGTTTGATGTCCTTTAAGACTAAAAAATATGCGCACACCCCCTACTGTTCATTAAAGGTGTGAGAGCAAAAACTGTAAAGATTTCTATTTCAAATAAATGTTCTTTTAAACTTTCTATTCAGTTTATCATGGTTTCCAAAGAAATGTCTAACTTTTTATAACTTTTCTTGAACGTTAACAATAATAAGAAATGTGTAAGCATCAAATCAGAATATTAAAATGATTTCTGAAGGATCGTGTGACATGATCATGGAGTAATGATGCTGCAAATTCAGCTTTGCATCACTGCAATTAGTTATTATGTAAAATATGTTTAATTATATCAACTAAGTGTAGCTTGGGGAGCATAGAAAACATCTTTCGATAACTTTTAATTGGTAGTTATACTTTTGTCCATATAATCTACATGCAGCAGAAAAGTAAATACCTTGATGGCAAACAAAAATACAGTTATTATTATTATTTTTTTTTTTCAGAAAGTGAAAGAGCATGTAAGTGGCAGCTCTCTGATCTCAAAACTCCAAGCCAAGCATGACCTAGTTAAAGAGGCCATACAGAAAGGTAACTAATCACAACAGTGACTTCAGTAACTATAGTACTGCGTGATGGAGTAACTGTCGGCTATCTTTCTCTTTTGCAGCTGAGTCAATTGATAGCGATCCCTCCAGGTACGTCTCCCATCCCATCTGTCTCTCTGTGACTGTGTGCTTTTCACGCAGTCATGTGCTGAAAACATTGGCCGCAATCCAGCAAACATCTGCTCTTGTTTGCTAGCCGACGGTCTTTGCGTGTTCAGCAGAAGTTAAGATGGCTAAACAATCAGTTGAAATGAATCGAATGATCGAATGAATCAATAGAGTGTGTTTTGACCCAAAACTGTGTGCATGCTGTGGAGTACGTTTCTGTTGTGTTGTTGTCTGTTGTGTGAATTACTGTTATGTTAGCATGTTTGCATGAGTACACTGATGCCATAGTGTCACAGTGGAGTGCTGGTGTATATATTTCCCAGAATGCAGCCTGGTAGGGCAGTGCGTGTGCGGAAAGCCAGGCCCTGCTCCCAGTACAACCACAAACTCTTCTCTGGAGATATGCTCTCCTTCATTCAGGTATAGCCCTGCGGCTGACAGCCCTCCGATCTGTTACAGGCAGATATCTGTAATGTTTTTGCTGTGTTTCTCTAACTTCATTCCCTTCATGGCTTCTTTAACACATCGTGCTTTCTCATTTGTACGCTCGTGGTATGGCTTTAAGCATGGCAGTATCTCATCTGGTTTATTATTGTGGCCTGCTAATGATTATTTGTGAATAAGACCTTCTGGTTTGACCGGTCAGGTTGTAAATCTACAAGGTGGATGTTTAACGTTAATAACGTTAATAACATATTTGTAGATAATGTGATCACTTCATGCACTCCTTGTAAGATTAGAGGCATTGGCACGGTTTGCATGATTGTGTTACCGAATCTTATTTGAAATGACATGCTACGTTATTTCCATAAAGTGACATGGCTGCTTATTAAGTCGGGTGAGACAGACCAGTCACGGTTTCCTCTCCAGGCATCTGTGCAGCCTAATAATCCATGTGCTAGCCAACAAAAAATGTGTGCTCACCTGTGTGTGTGTGTGTGTGTGTGTGGTGAGGCATGCATATTTTTGTGCAGCAGTCTTTATTTAAATGCTTATCCAAGCCTGTTCCTCAGTGAAATACTTTCTGATACTCATATTTATCGCAACAAGAGCCCAACAGTGACTGTAGACTTTTTTAGTAGATCTGGAATTTTCATTGGTTCTGGAATCTTTCCCTTTCCCTTGCATCAGGATTAAAAAAAGAAAAGAACAGTCCAAAAGAACTACAGTCCCATAAAGCATTGTGACTTAATCAATTAAATAAGGTATAAACTACAATATGAACTATATATGAAGAGTTTTTAACAATGATCAATAATCCTGTTTTTTTTATTTATTTTGCATTTCAAATAATCTTAATTAAAATGCAGTTGGGTTATTTTGGCTAGGTTAAAAAATAATAGCAATAATAATAACAGCTAACAAAATAAAACACAATAAAAACATTATATTATAATAAAACATTATTTAAAAAAAAAACGTAGTTTATGTTTTTAAAAATAAACTCTTCAAATATAGTTTTATATTGTGTGTGTGTCTATATACATACATATACATATACACACGCATATATATATATATATATATATATATATATATATATAGGTGGTTGACAAAAAAATTGGACTGTGGACTATGGTGGGACAGCAAAAATGCGAAAAATAAATAAATAAAAAAACAACATGAGCAAAATGTGTTTTCAATCTCTACATGAAAGAGGTTTAACTTCAGGGTTAGAGGTTTTTTTTGTATTACTTTTCTTTTTTTTTTCGCGCCATTGGACACATTGATACATCAGCTACCCATATATATATATATATATATACACGCACACACACACATGCTCTTGTTGCTCTTGTGCTCTTTCGTCACTTTTTCTATTTCTTTGTGATTGCTTGAGCTCCCTGTATTTGTTTTTAAAAATGAAGTTAAAATGACACTTGTGGCTTCTATAAAAGCACATGGGATTGTATTAGCCATATATGATGCTTTTTTTGATGAACTGAGAACAAGACTCAAGATGAGGCTCTCTGATAGTGCTGGGGAACTCCAGACTTCACACTTTCTTTTTTTTTAGTGCATACCCTAGCTAGTAAAGCATTAGGTTGTAACACATTGTGCATAATACCCACTAAATTCTGCAACATCTATGATGTGTTATTCTTGCTGTCGTCTTGCACTTGATGACCTTGACTCATTAACAGTGTCCTTTGAAGACCACCAGACAATCCGCTCTGCTGAAAGACTAAAGTTGTCCTGTAGTGTGACAAGAGAATTTAAAAAGCATAAAAAACATCAATATAGTGTGTCACACTCAAGTCACCTTTCTCAATGCTTGAACTTTAGTTAGTCGAGAGTACTTAATCTTGAGTATAGCAAACGTTGGAGGTCAACCAGCATGGTCTTTCTGGTGAAGCTGATCAGCAGTGGTAATCTCACTGGTTAAGCTATTTAAGAAGGCTATTGGGGATGCCAGCATCCACCAGACAGCATATGCTGGTGAGCGGTCATGCTAGTGGTTTCAGCAGGGTGCTCTCTATTCTATGAGATTCCCACCGTGTCTCTCTCTGTCCCTCTCTATTCCTGGGAGCTCAGGCCTGTAGAGCACTGCTCTGCCATCTGGCTCTCTGCACCTTGAGAAATGACTTCCTTCTCCTCGTCCACTCGCTGCCATTCTCTCACACTTTTATTCTATTGTGGTGGAGTGTCTAACAGTGTCTTCTACATCCTGCATTAGCAATAGCTGGTGTATCTCTTCATCTTAAGTGGACAGTAAATCTATGAGATGTGCACTCTCGTTGCACCGCTAATAATTGGATAATGCAGTCAAGGCCACAGAACTGCTTTGCCAACAACACGTTTTTTTGTCTCGATTGGTTGATCAATGGGTAGAGCCAAGTAAAACGGACATTTTTCTGGCTAAGTAGATTGAAATCTTATTTAGAAACATGGTTGGAATTGAGCTAACTTGCTAAAGTGTTGTTTTTGACACTAAACGTATCCTAAATTTGTAACAAGCATAGTCTTTTTACATTTTTGGGTGAGATATGTTCTGGAAATAATGTAAAAAGTGACATGCTTTTAGGGGAGGCACATTCTTATTCTTGAGAGATTTTCAAAAATCGGTGTGGTGCAGGATGAGTCATGGATCTGTTTCCTGTAAGAAAAAGGATACAATTTTAAATGTACACAACCTTACAAAAGCCTTCGAAACTTTGGGGTCGGTAAGATTTTTTTGAAGGATGCCTATGGTCAAATAAGACCGAAATACAGTACAGTAAAAACTAGTCAAATGTGATTACTCCAGTCCTCAGTGTTACATGACCTTTCAGTAATTATTCTAATATGCTGATTTGCTCACAAACATTTTTATTATTCATAAATTATGCTCACTGATAGATTAATTAATTGTAAATATTTGTTAATAAGATAAACAACTTTTGAAATAATACAATTTATGTTTCAAAGCATTCCCTTTTGATCTATTTAATGCATCTATGTTTAATGAAACAGTACATTTCTTTAAAAAAACACCTTTCTAACCCCAAACTTTTGTATTTATCTGTTAAAAAGTGTATTTTGTCTGTGTCCGAGAGTACACTAGCATATAAATAAGAATACATGGGCTAATCAAATTTTGATGCAAAGCACAAACTTCCCATCAAGCCAAATTTAAATGAAAACATTCATCCCTAACGTGTTGCTTTTCATCTAAACTCCTTATTCTCTGCTTTTGTCTTTCTCCCTCACTCTGTTTTTTCTCCCCTCCTTCTGACTGCTTTTGCTTTGGTTTGCTCTTCTCTCTTCATTTTTCATGTTCCACTCCTTCTGATCATGCCACACAATCTACTCCTCCTTCACACGTCCCCCCTGTCTCTCTCTTTTCTTGCTTGGCTGCCTGTGACTGTAGAAGGAGGAGACGGATGTCAAGGACTCAGGTACAGCTATTTCCCCTGTCATGCATGCGTCTGTTTGTGTGGGTAAATGTATTTCAGCGCTCTCTACAGTCTTTGTCTCTGTCTTTGTTTACTGTATTTCATATGTATATTTGTTTTATTTTATTCCTAATATCTATAAAACGAATCCTATTTAAATGTTCATAATTATATTCCAATTTCCCTTCATTCTTTCTGTCAGAGCTCTGGGCAACAGATCCCTCTGGTGGTGGAGAGCTGCATTCGCTTCATCAACCTGCACGGTAAAACTGCATTACAAGACAAAAGAGTTGGACTCTCATTTTTCCTTGTTAAATTATTGTACAAAAACATAAGGACTAAGTATGTTTGTGCACATTTGGATAAGTGTGATGCTCTTTTTAAACAGGTTTGCATCATGAAGGCATTTTTAGAGTTCCTGGATCACAGACTGAAGTCAATCACATCAGGGATGCCTTTGAAAGAGGTACAGTCACGATCCAATTGATGAATACAGGTGTATTATTATTATATTTATAGCTAGAAGTATACATTTGCAAATCAGCATATGAGAATGATTTCTGAAGGTACATGTGAAACGAAAATGTTTTAACTTGTAATAATATTTCACAATATTACTGTTTTTTACTGCATTTGTTAGAAATTCAGCCTTGTTAAGCATAAGAGATTTCTTTAGAAAAAAAAATGAAAATATCTAATTAAAATATTATCAAATATGCCTCCTCTTTCTTTCTTTTCATCTCTTTTTTTTTTTGCAGGAGAGGACCCGCTCACTGACAGCGAGAGTGACATTGATTCAGTGGCAGGGGTTCTGAAGCTCTATTTCAGAGGTCTAGAGAAACCTCTGTTTCCTGAGGAGAGCTTTAGCCAGCTCATGGAGTGTGTCCGTAAGATGCCTTTCATGTGTTCTCTCTGCTTCTGTGTGATTAGGTGCACTTCCAGTCACCCAAAACAGTATTTGGACATTTAATTTACATTTGCCAACAACATATCAGATCATAATGGCATCTGCAAGCAAATAAGGCTGGATCATTTCTCAGAATTTGAAGCAAATAGTACATTTCAATATAAAATAATAGTTATTATAAATTATGAAAGGCAATACTTTGCAAAAGTATAGAGTCAAGAAAAGTTAATTTAATGATTGTTTTTTTCCCGTATAGAACTGTTACATTTATCAAAAGTAACAAACGTAACTTTTTTTTAAAGTGTAAAATAAATGTAGATCTCATTAAAATCATTAATCAAAAATAATATTAAAAACCTGTTTAAAAATCCAGATTTTTTTATGATTTCTAAAATAACATAACATAGCAGCACAGCTTAGTTGCCAATATTGATAGTATTAATGATAAAAAAGCAGTAAATCTGCATATTATAATGATTTCTGAAGGATCATAGCTTTACCATCACAAGGAATAAATTATATTTTAAAATGTAATTTAAATGTTCCATATTAATAGGGATATCAGTTATTTAAAAGTATGGTAAAATTACAGCATTGCTGCTTTTACTGTATTTTTGATTAAATATATTCAGCCATAGTAAACATACAATACCTCTTTCCAATACATGAGACATACTGACACCAGACTTTCAAATGGTAGTGTATCACTTTAATCTAGTTAATTTAACAAGTTACTCTTATTTAGTCTTAAATACAATGTGTTAACTCATTTCTATCCATGTTTTTCTCAGAGATGGAAAACATGACAGAAAAAGTAGCGCAGATAAAGATCATAGTCTCGTCCTTCCCCAGACCAGTCATCATAGTGATGCGGTATCTCTTCGCCTTCCTTCATCAGTGAGTCCTGTTCTCTTTTTTTTTAAAGGCCTTTGTAATCATTCTAAACCTGATTAAGGTGGTGAGTGATGCAGTTCTTAACCTGGTTTGTTGGCGTCTGTTCAGTGTCTCTCAGTACAGTGATGAGAACATGATGCAGCCATATAACCTGGCCGTGTGCTTCGGGCCGAGTCTGCTCAGAGGGGTGGAGATGGGTGGTGATGAAGTGACACTGGCACCTCAGATCAATGACCTTGTTAAAACCATGATCATCCATCATGAGAGCATTTTCCCTGGGCCGTCCGAATTCCCGGGCCCTGTGTATGAGAAATGCATGACTCTAGAGCAGGAGTACTGGTGAGTACTAAAGGGGACATAACACAGTTTCACTCAATCTCATCTTAATATTGAGTACCTACATTGAGTAGGATCTCCAAAGATTTTTTAGTTTTAGCATATTAAAAAAAAAAATAAAGATATAGCTTTACAATTCTCTCTTCTATCTTTTTATTTAGTTAAAGCTTCGTTCACCCAAAACTTTAATTTACGAAAACTTTTACATACCTTTCTGGCCATCAAAGAAGAGTTTGCTGGTTTCTTCATTGGATCAGATTTGGAGAAATTTAGCATTGCATCACTTGCTAGTGAATGGGTGCCATCAGAGTAAAAATCCAAACAGCTGATAAAAACATTGCACATAATCCACTAGGGGTGCAACGGATCGCGGTTGATCCGTGATCCGACCCAGGGTTCGGAACGCACGTGATCCGCGGATTAACTCTTTTTTTTTTTTTTTTTTTTTTTTTTAACAACCGCAGATAAAACACAGTGTTTTTCTACTGATA
>JAUCNO010001354.1:38271-74413 GCA_032353835.1 Enteromius viviparus | reverse complement strand
AAAACCTTGTGAGAACCAGGCTTAGTTGGGTCCAGTTCTCCTCTGGCCGGACGCCCAGCACCTAATTTCCAGTTCAACAACATGAAAGCATGGATCCATCCATCCTTGTATCAACGGTTCAGGCTGGTGGTGGTGGTTTAATGGTGTGGGGGACATTCTCTTGGCACACTTTGGGCCCCTTAGTACTAATTGATCATCGTTGAAACTCCACAGCCTACCTGAGTATTGTTGCTGACCATGTCCATCCCTTTAGGACCACAGTTTACCCATGTTCTGATGGCTACCTCCTGCTGGATAATGCACCATGTCACAAAGCTTGAATCATCTCAGACTGGTTTCTTGAACATGGCAATAAGTTCACTGTATTAAAATGGCCTCCACAGTCACCAGATCTCAACCCAATGGAGCATCTTTGTGATGTGGTGGAACGGGAGATTCACATCATGTATGTGCAGCCAACAATTCTGCAGGAACTGCGTGATGCTTTCGTGTCAATATAGACCAATATCTCTAAAGAATGTTTCCAGTACCTTGAAGTATGCCATAAAGGATTAAGGCAGTTCTGAAAGCAGAAAGGGGCCCAACCCAGTACTAGCAAGGTTTATACCGAATCAAAATATTGGCACCGTGGATGGAAATTTACAGATTAAGGGGCTGTAATATTATAGTGAGATCTCTTTGCAATGTCACTAGAGACGTACTCGTTTTTTTCAGACATTTGCAGAAAAAGCTTTACCAAAACAAAGTTACTGGGTTAATCTTTTTCACGTTTTCTTGATTGGTAGATGCACCGGGGACCTGATTATAGCACTTTTATAGCAGATTTTCATGGAACAATGCAGACTGCACAGATAAAAAATTTACCTGAATTATTTATTTAAAAAAAGACAAACAACTTCTTATTTCTGTAGGATATTTAACTCTCTGGTGATGATCTGTTTGACATTACTGTAGAGGTATTTTAGTTGTTTTTTATGAACTTTGAAACCTTTATAAATGCATTCATTAATATATTTATTTATTTAAGAGAGAGATATTCATTATTAAAATTAAATCTGAACTCTGAGACATTTCTGACTATAACTTGTCCTTTACAAGCTTGGAACAGTCCTGCAGTCCTCCTGTTCTGTCTTAGTGTGCTATGTATTTTTTAAATCTAACTTAAAGTTTTCTCATAGGGGATGATCAAAGCTCCCAAAAATCCTTAAGATTACTCCTGAAAAGAGCTTTCAAGCTACCAAACGTGGCACAGACCTTCTGTCAGTCTATAGATACGTCACACTTTTTCTACTTTTTGAAACTTCTGTACTTTGTCAACTCAGCATCACCACTGTCTTAAATCATTCTTCTGCTGGTTTTAATTGGCACCTTTACTTTTAATCGTGACTTGCTCATCTTACATATAGTGCACCTCTTTTAATATCAACTCATCTTTTTTGCCTCTCTCTCACTTTCTCTTTCTCTCTCGCTCTCCTCTCTCGCTGTAATCAGAATTACAGAGAAAGATAAACCCTGTTAGCGGTGAATAAGCTTTAATCTCCTGCATGAGGCAAAGATGAACACTAATCCGCATCTGTCCATACAAAATGTTTACCATTTATATTTCATACTGTCCTTCACATGCCATGTATAAATATGCGAGAGAGTGGAAGAAGTGGGAAAGACACTATATAGGCCTACTGTATATATGCAATCGGGGAGCATGTTGTATAACGTATTTGCAATGTACAACGCTTTTTTGGAAAAATTGAGTAGGCTCATGGTCAATCTGACACATAAATATGCAGCGATGAATGATTTAGCTCATGCATTTTTCTCAAGATTACTCAGCAAGGTCAAAGCTTAAAGGCACTGGCTTGGCTTCATGTAGGTGTTGATGATCACTGATAATGAAGGCTGAAAGAGAAAAAACAAGACACTTATGGAAGAAATGTTATGCAAGATCTTCTGTGCACATACTGGTATTCTATTACAAGGAACTTCATTTGCACTGTGATTCAGTTAGTTGTAACAGAAATGGTCTATTTATACAGTGTCTATTTAGATACTGACTGTACACTGTGCATATAGGCATTAAATGGTCTTTATTTCACGTCTAGGTCTCCAAGGCGCTAGACCAGATCAGTGCTGGGTCTGATTTTTGTATGAATCATCTGTGCAGTAGGACACCATCTGGCAAAAGCCCGATTAAGAATACTGAGTGTTGGCTGACCATGCTTTTGCTCATGCATTAAGCAGGGTGTATTGAGCCCAGTATCACCTTTAAAATACATATTAATATATTATTTAGTATAAAAAAAAATCATTTTAATTCTTGTGAATATATTTAAATTAGTTAAATATGTTGCAGTTTATTTCTCAGAGCATCCACTGTTTATTGCTTGGAGCACTTATAAATTAAAATAAAATTCAGAGAAATAAAAGAAACAAATTAGACAATTGTTAACACAGAGCAGTAAAATTAATATGGATAGGGCTAGAAAAAAATGATCTTGAAAGAATTTGATAAGAAATGTTCTGAGATATTTAATAACTATTTTTTTATTAAGTGCCCCTAATACTTGTGTTCTTACATAGAAACTAGATGTATGTAACCACAGTGTATATTACATAGTATCTACAGCTCTAACGTCTGTAACTGCACGTAACTATGTAACAACCCACTGAATGTAAAGTGTAAGTACAAATGCATATCAGGACATTGGTAACAACACTTTTTGGTGATGAAAGTACAAATGTGTAACAGACTAACAGCACTTTATATCAAGTAAACAATTCCTATGTATTTACCATGGAATTACTCTGATGTTACACAGCAGCGGCCAGTAAGTTAAGCTTTACATATAAATTGTTGTTGGTGTCCAGAATGTTATACGTTATATAAAGTGGACAGTTCCTGAATAGTTACCAACTTACCATGTAAGCACACTGGTTTTATTGTAGTGTACCAACTCCAGATCCAACTCCTCCCAATTTACATACTGTATCTCTAACCCTACCCATCTCTACCCCCTGGATCACCCCTGTTCCAATTACTCTTATACATACATTTGTTACAAAATATAGTTATATAGTTCCTGTTACACGAGTAGTGTAGTAGTGAAGTGAATAAAGTGTTGTTACCAATGTTTGTACCTACAAATACCATTCTGAGGATATGTTTGAAACAGCTTGCCAAAGAAAAAAAAAACTTTCCAGAAAAATAGAATTGAGAAAGACACTGAGACTGTTTAATATGTTTAATACTATAAAGCTACTTGCTCTAAAGAAGTCAGACCAGACATGAGTGCTTTAGAAAACACGGAAACACTCTCTCAAATTTCATTCTTTAGAAAAGCTATTTAAACATTAGAACAAAACCTTCTTTAAAATAATGCTTATGGAATATTCTTATAACCTTATTAATATGTAGTTATTGTGATGCCATAACATAAAGAAAAATGTTTTTAGAATAACATTCTTGAGACATCCTTAAGATGTTTTTTTGTGTTGTAAATAACATTATTATCACAACAAGAAAACTATTCAATATTTTGTCGCCTTCGTGTCTCAACCACTGTAGCGCCAGAATATCGACTGAACGCACTGAGAAAGCTGTTCTGTGGCAGCCGGGCTACAAGGCTGTGCTGTTTTTGTTTCGATCAAATTGTAAATGTGTAGAAAATGTATCGCAGCCAACAGAAGAGCGTATCTAATTTGCGTTCTGTGCATATTCTCCAAAGTAGCACTACAGTGAAGTAATGAGACAAAGAGGAAGACTTTGAATTAAGTCGTTTTCTTATTTTTTCTGCGTACAAAAAGTATTCTTGTTGCTTCTTTTTATCCAAAATATCTTAAATTGTGATCCGAGGGGGTAAGCGATTAATGCCGAAAGTTTTATTTTGGTTTATTTTAAGTATCCCTTTAAGTACTGTTAAAATTAGATACTCTAAGACTTTTTTACTGTTTTGGAATTAAGGACTTGTAACTTCAACTGTAAGGTATATGTACTTTTACTAAAGTATGGTTTTCAGGTACTCTTTACACTGCTGTTTATTTTGAGAGAAAAAGGAACAGCACATATTCATATAGTCATCTGAACACTGCTGCCAGCATCTGGATGCTCACTAACCGTAAACTGCTGCAAAAGTTTTTCAAGCCTCTGTTTACATCAAGCAAAAAACTGGAACTTTGTTGTGAGTATATAACATAGATATTCATATGGTCACAATGTACTGCATCCATCCATCCATCCATCCATGTCTCTATCACCCCCCACTCTCTCTCTCTCTCTCACACACACACACCTACACACAGCGTGGTAGGCCACCTGTCTCTAATGGCTGTGATCTGCTGAGTTGCGTAACCAGAATGTCCATCAGCTCCGGCCTCCTGCTGACAGCACCGCAGTAGTCCGCTCGCTCCGTGTGTTTGTGTGTATTCGCTCCTGCACAATACTGCATCTATTTGCGTTCGTGCATAACCTATTGATTCCTGCAGGTCAGGGTCAGAAAACTTTCAAGAGGCGTCCTTGTCCCAAGGAAATTACGAGCACTTTTCGCCCACACAGTGAGTCTGCCCACTGTCCCAAATGAATTAATCTGTTAAGCGACGTTTACCACCGAGGACGGCGCCTAGAAGAGAATCTGCAGTGATTTAAAGGGATTGGTTTAATTACTGTGATCTGTGCACCGTATTTATTTAGTAGGATCTAAAGTAAAAAGCCAAGCGTTTGGCACATAACTAATGCGAACCATTAGTCTGATTATGTTGTCTTGTACTCGTGTACCTTTCGCTCTCACTCAGGAGAAAGGGGTGTAATGGCTTTTAAATAATGGTTCATTGTTGCAGTTAATCCAGATTAACAGAGGATATGCTGTGTCTCCGTTGTGTAGCTAAAATGGAATCTGTCTACTGACTTTCTGGCACAAATTTCATTAATGATCCAAATCCCGTAGTGACAGCGATACAGCTGTTCTCCCGACCTGCACCGATATTCATTTATTAAACTGTTGTGTTGTGTGTCGTCGGGGTGGCGGTGACAGGACGTACACCTAATGGCAGGCCTGGATGTCTCGTTTTATTTTTGATGAAATGTCTGTGGATGTATTTTACAGTGTTCTTGGACATGTGAGTGAGAAGACAGCTTGACCAAGCACCATGTTCCAAAATCCTCCCCCGTTCAGTCCACACTTCCCTCACGTCCATCTCTGATGCGTGTGTGTGTTTGGCGTGGTGGTGTTAGAGGTGTGAGATCGGCGTGGATGTGCTGCCAGGTGGCTCGGCCCACTTGTTCGCCATTGACTTTTACCTTAACTGCCTTCTCCCTGATCTACTCCTGCAGCCTGTCATTTAAAACATAGAGGGATTGTTCACCCAAAAATGAAACTTCACTCACTGCCATATTGTTCCAAACCTGCAAGACTTTTTCTTTTTTGGTGAAGGCATATTTTAAATTACTGTTGTCTGTGAAAGTCAATGGGTTCCAAACAACATTGGACTTTAATGGACAGAAATTGACATATATAATTTGTTTTATTTAAACTGTTTTATCCAAAATATTTGAAAACTTCAAAATAGCCAATGAATAGAATTCACAGCAGTTTGCAGTAAAACACAAATTTCTGTTCCTTTTCACGCAAATTATGATTACAGGGGGAATTAAAGTGTCCCTGTTATAGATTTTCTTATAGAAGTCCTTTCGTGCAGTGTGTGTCACTAAGAGAATGAAAACATCCTGCAAAGTTTTAAATCTGAAAGTGCACCGTGTATAAAGTCACTGTCTCTCAAAGAAAAAGTCGACTATGACTCAGTGAAACAAGTCGGTTTTAAAACGAGTCGGAAGCCACTTTATGTCAATGTCAAAATGAAACATTAGCATGTTGCTGCCACTTGTTGGTCTTTTTATGTTGGTCTGAATGAGAATGTACATTCATTCTTTGCCACTAGGTGCCACTTTTGGAGCATTAAAAGCTCACAAACACTGCTTTAAAAGAAATCGACCAATCACTTAAGCCCATAAGGAAAAAATAAGTATTTTTTGACCTTGCACGTTAACCTGTTGTTTGGGACTCCTAAAACCAAAATAATAGGGGCACTTTAAAGATTAATAAGTTTCAACAGTTTCTAGCATGATACTGTATTATAACCACTTTTACAATAGTGGATGATGTGTGAACTGATATATTTTAACATTTGCATTATATGACCAGCTTCACATGTAAGGCTTTTCTGACATGATAAACTTGCTCGTTAAAGGCTGGAAGAAGCAAGCTAAAAGGCATGGTTGATTCAGCAAATGCAATGTTTAATTTGCTGCAATATGTACAACAATCACTGTAATAAACATTGCATGTTTAAGTTGATCTTTTTCGGATAAAACTGAACATCCTGTTTGTAACATTTAATGGACATTAGTGCCACAAAACAAGCAAGATGTTCATAATTTCATCTTCAGAAATATTTGGAATTTTTCCAAGGCAAGCATCACTACTACTGTATGTACATGATGATGGAAAATAAAACATGTGTCCTAGCCATACATTGAAAACATGACACATCTTGAGGAGTCGCAATACAGCAACACTCTGGAAACCACAACATTCTAGCATCATGAACCTGAATTTTGCATAGTCCAACATTTACATTTCCTTCAGGAATTGTACATGTCTAGAAAACGATGTGTGTGTGTAAATTAAGTGTGTGCGTTTTTTTGTTTGTTTGTTTGTTTTTGTTAGTTTATAAGAGCCATGTGGTACATCCTGTATAGGTACATTGTCACTGTCCGTTATCTTGGGCAAATATGGATTGCATGCATACATGATCTTTCAAACCACACTTTCTGAATGTTTACATGTCCTCACGCTCACTCTCTTTCTCACACACACACTCCAGCTCTCAGATTGCAGATTATTACAGATATATTGCCATAATTATCGAACTTTATAGCGCCTTTAAATGTCACATGTAGTCAGAGTTATGGGCTTAATATTACAAAGAGGGTTGAGGCACAAGGATGACTTAATAAAATTATAATTTCAGTGAAGCCAGTGATTCCATTTATTTTGTGCATGTCTTTAATGTTTCTATTTATTCAAGCTCTGTGTGTGTATGTGTGTGTATAAAATATATTATATAAATAATTTCTCTATAGTTAAATGTATGCGTTGTTAAATACACTACATTTTAAAGCAGCCTTTAAAAAATCCAGATTTAAGTAAATGACAAGTGTCAGTAGAGCTGGGAGGATGAATCACAAAACCCAGAAATGTCAGCAGCCTGCAGTAGAGTTATTTATTTCCTTATGACTAATGTGTTTGGGCCATTTTAAATGTCCACTTCTGGAACATCTATATACACCCTATTAGCATCAATCACTCATTTATGAGGTGCTAACGCGTAATGAGGTCCACAGGTTCTGGTTCCTGTTGTGTAACCAGGAAGACAGATTTTTCCTGTAAAGGATTCAGTTAAAGGCCATATTAGTTGTTTTAATTGGTCTTGTTAATATTAATTGTAAGGCCATATTAAATGGCTACTACATGGCTTAAATTCATATTACGTTTGTGAACTTGTGTTTTAGTTTTAGACTTCTTTTAAAAATAAAGGTTCTTTATTGTTATTGATGTTCCAATAGGAACCGTTAACATTCATGGAACCTTTCCAGTTCTTTATATTCATATTCTTTCAAAATGTTCTTCACACAAAGAAAAGCGGTTCTTTTTAAGAAGTGAAAGATTCTTTGAGGAATCAGAAATGCCTCTTCTATGATACTGTTGTTCCATTTTTCAAACAGTTCTTAAAAATATGTATTTTTGTCTCATATGATTGTAATAACCAAGAAAGTAGACCAGATTTACCTGATTTTTAGAACCAGAGAAATGAAAATGAATGAGTGATCTGTCCCTTTAAATCCCTTTATTTTATGTCTTAATTGAATTATTGTCCTGTGTTTTGGTCTCCATTTGTTGTTTTTTAACATGCTATAGACATAAATGTGATGTGAGTAACCAAAAATCACGAGTTTAGGCACAAGGGGTTCAGTTAAGTTTGCTGTCGGTTTGTTTTCGAGCGTTTTTTTTTAATAATGGGCTTTTTCTTTTTGCTACCTGTTTCCAGCTTTGCTCTCACCTGGTGTCACAGCGGAATTCAAAATGAGATATTTGAATGGCCCACGCTCTGCCAAAACCTGGCCAGAGCTGTTTACTCAGTTGATGGGAGCACATTTGGGATCTGTTCAAATTCAAAGACATGCCAAATCATTCTCTCTTTCTTCTTCGTCTCTTTGTGCCTCTCACCCTCACCCGCTCTCTCCCTCTCTCTCCCTCGTGGTAAATGGAGATGTGAAATATTTAAACACACTTTGTTGTGCGGGGACAATGCACTCTAGCAGATGGACAGGCCCCGCACGGGTTGGATGTATGCAAATCTCCATACAAAGCAGCCCAGGATGTTTTCAATCTAACACCAGCGCCTCAGGCCCTGTTTTAATCCCCCTTTACCCGCAGCCAGCCCGGTTTTTTATCAAGTCAAACGCCGTAAGCGCTGTGTCAACCTGGACATCTGGCCCCACCACGAAACCAGAGGGAAAGCGAGACAGGCGAGCGAGTGTGGGAGAGAGGATCTGGCTGGCCTGAAACATTTGGAGATGGGTTTGGGATATGGAAAGACTCGGAGAGATGAGTAAAGGACTGTGTGGGATTGTATTGGAGCTTCTGAATAAAAGCTCTCTAACCCTCTTACTTCTCTCTGCCGCCTTGGTGGAGATTCAGGCCCGGGAGGCTTACGTTTGCCTGGGAGGCCGACATGTTGCTTAGGCACTCTCTCTGTTTTTTTTTAGTTTCTCCTTCGCTTTCTCTCTCGCTTCTTCTTCCCTGCCACTTTCTTTGGCATTTTCAAAGGCAATGAGTGATGCTGGAGGCTGTCGCATTTGACTGATTGCTTTCTGATGTGACAAATGAAGCATGGGGCAGCCAGACACCTGGAGACACCTGGCATCTCGGCGCCGAGCGAGCGCACCATCACGCAGGCGTGTGCACGGACACTCCTTATTCAATTACTGACACAATTAAAACATCGAACCGATAGTGCGTGAAAACTTCACAACCGATGAACCGATAAACTAACTGGTTAACTGGAACTGACTGATGTCTGAGAGGAAAAAGGCTGTGTTTGATAGATGCTTTGTCTAACTGGATATGGTAGTATTCAATAGAGTCTAAGGCTAATGACATAAACCTTGATAAAGACAAGGATGAATCTAAGTTCTTACTCTTTGTATTAATTTACATGTGTATGCCTCTTAATAATCAGTAAAAGACAATTCAGTAACACTTTAGTAAAGAGAGCATTTCTTATATTATATGGTTGCTTATTATCATGCCTATTATTAAAAGGGTAGTTTACATAAAAGTGTAATTAATTAATTAAATAATCCATGTGACATCAGTGGCTCAACTGTAATTTTTATGAAGCTATGAAATACTTTATGTGCGCAAAAGAAAAAAAAAAAAACTTTACTTTAAGGCCCAAAAATATATCAAAATTAATTGCAATTTTGAAAATACAAAAAATGTACTCGTCATGGAGAAGGTGTTTTCAGGTCATTGTATTTAAGTATATACACCTTATCTATCTACCCCTTCTCTTTTCTTTTCCTAAGAAATGTAGGAAAAATTCACCTCTGGCTCTTTAAACATGTGAGATGGAAGGTAAGCAAGAAACATCCCCTGTGTGTGTGTGTGTGTGTGTGTGGGGCGCAGACGTACCTGTCTCCTTCACAGCTGCCTCTCAGACTGCAGGAGCCCAACTAGCATGACACCTCACATCTATGAACAGGGCCCGAGGACTGAAAAGATAAACACACACACATATATATGCATGAACACACACACACACACACCGCTGCTCCAGCCCTCCAGACCACCACCTGCCTCCATGCACTCGTCTGCGCACAAACACACAAAATTGTCTCCCTTCCTGTGTTTTTCTTTTCATAAAACTTCAACTGACACACTCACATTAGCTTCCAGTGCTCATGCGAGTCTACACGCATAAACAAATGTACATATTTGTATGACTACTATAAGATTATATACATGCACACTGCCTGCGGTCCTCGCTGCATGCTGCAGGCCAGGCTATGACCCTAGACTGTCCCAATGACCCATACTCAGTTCACGCATTCCTTCAGGTGCAACACAAATAAATAGAAACACACACATGTGTTTATATATATCATTGTTTTTATTGGGTTTTTTTTTTTCATGTTGAAAAGATGAGTATATTTTCTATCCTTTACACCTAATTCTTAAACAAACCTTAAGACATTATTAAGCTGTTTTCTCTTAACCATCGTCTGCTTCTTAACATATAGGTTTCTGGTTTTGTAATGCATTTGATATTCACTAAACATGAAACACACACAAATAATATATACAACAGTGTAGATAACACAACCAAAAGGTGTTTGTATTTCTCAATGATATATAAGAGATTATGGTCTTGACTTAAGAAAGAAAAAAAGAAAGAGAGAGAGAGAGAGATAGTTGGAGAAAGAGCGAGTAAAGAAAAAGAAATCTGGGGGTAAAAGGAAGTGTGAATCTGACAGACCAGATTGCCTGGCAACAGAATGACCATCATCTGGTGCAAGAGAAAGAGTGAGAGAGAAAAAGAAAGAGGGATTGAACATAAAAAAGGAGAAAATATGGTGGCAGTTTTAGTGACCACAATGCCAAAACCAAATCATTTTGACTGAATTAATTATCTTTAGATGTTCATTTTTTATTTACAGAACCTGAGAGTCTGTTATATCTATATCCATAACATATATCAGAAATATTTAAAACCGTAACGATGCTGAAACAGAAAACCCCTGTGTGCGAGTATGACACTATGAGAGCAGTGTCAAGGGTCAAATCTTCATTTAATGATGCAGTATTATTACGGAGATTCCCACTGGCCCCATCAGTGAATGACATTTTGGTTTCCTGATGTCTGGTTGAGACTTTTAGCCAAACGTTCTGGGCTGACTGTCACAGCACAGCCTCAGGCACAAACTACACCAGTCCCCTCTCTTCACACGCAGCACACACTCGCTTTAAACGTGCGGGAGGAGGGGAGATCAGACTGTATTGTGCCAAATTGTTCTTTATTCTTAGGCTGTATTTTAAATTTCATATTTTAAGAATAAAATGAAGCACGCTGTATCTCACAGTGCAATACACTCCATTTGAACATTCAGTTCCTAAGAACTGGAAGTATTTTAAACAAGATTTTTAGTAGTTTTTTATTAATTTAGTGTTTGCATGCCCTGACGAATCTCAAGACCATTTCATGCAATATTAGATTACAAAATGCATAATGGATTAGTGTTATATGATGCTTCTCTATCTAACAAATAAACAGTCAGTGATTAAATAAGAATAATAAACTATTTTCTGAGATTTTCTGCGTTTAACGAATAATAGACTGCTGTCACTTTAAGAGCTCCCCGGATCAAATATACTTTTATCTTTCTAGGCTGTTTGTTTTCACTAAATACTTAAACAAAGATACTTGCATGGATGGGCATTTTAGCACATACAAATGTGTGTAACTGTTTAAGGCCTATAAAGTGGCAAAAACTCAGTACTCATGCACTCTATGAGCAAATTAGTTCTGTTTTGCTGCTTATTGCATTTTAATGACTTAAAATCAATTGTTTTTAATCTGCAATGCTTAAAAATGCATTCAAACTATGTTTTTGTCATGTGACCATGTAACAACGAGAGAGAAGGTAATCCAAAATCTCTACCGGTTGGCATATTTTCTCCAGTTAATCGTGACTACCTGCGTATCGCCTACTAGTGTTTGTGTGCGTCACTCCTGCAGTCAAATGAACAACTACACACAACTACACACAGTCCTTGACCCTATTTTCATCTTTAGAAATACATTGATTAAATATAAATTCATTAAAAACATCAGAGCATGTATTACAAATAAAGACTCTAATTAGTCTTTGGGTTTATGGCTACAAAATCATTAGAAACAAGGATATTAACTACTCACACCACACACACTCTGCTGGCATTTTCATTAAAGACGTAAAACCAGAAGTTGTAGAAAACGACATAAATAAGCTGTCTGGAGAATGGTTTACGGCCCGGCTGGAGCTCACCCTCTAAACTTCTCCAATAATAGTATCTCTCTGCTTTAATGGAGTCCTCTGTATGTGTGCGAGTCACAGTTTCTTTTCCATCTTTTTCACCCAGTCAACTTCTCCCGCTGTACTAATTAATGAATGCTTAGTGTGGGTGCCCTTTCTATTGAGTCCCTTTAGTATAAACATAATTAATGCCCGGCCTCTTTTATGGAGGCTGTCATCAGTATTCATCCGCATCCCCCGGAGGAGCGTGCGCTGAACCGCTGCCGTGGCCGGACCGGCTCGTCTCGGCACAGCGACACTTGGAGCCTGAGTGAAAGGACCTGGGAATGCACACAAGTGGTATTTGTAAGCCGAGATCAAAAAGCATTTACCTTTAGATGTTTTCCTGTTATGAATATTCAATGGCCTTATTGAAATCTAATTTAGGTCTCCTTATCTCTGGGGGTTTTTAATCAGTGCACATAGCCGGAGGGTAGATCTGATTGACAGCCAAACTTTAGTGAAAGGCAGAGAGCTGGTGGAGGGGGGGAACAGATACAGGGCATGGACAGAAACACAGAAAGAGAGAGAGCTGTGCACTTGTGTTTTCGGGGCACAAGATGCAAGGTGTAAAAATGCTGTTTTGAATACAAAACAAACTGGTATCTGAACACAAAGTTACCACAACACCGATTGCACAAAAAAAAAACAATTCTGTCATTAATTACGCACCCTCAATCCTGTAAGAACTCAAAGGAAGATATTTTGAGAACTTTCTGACCCTGCATAGACAGCAACGCAAATACCGCCTTCAAGGCCCACAATCATTCGTGAAAGTGCCCAACCTGGTCTCATAGGGATATGTGCAATTGTTCTGCAGCACTGTTTTTATGTACCTTACTGCACGTTTCACCACAGCTCCGCTGACTGCCATGAAAACACAGGTTTAATACGTGAAACCTTGCACCTTTTTATTACATTGACATAGGCAAGTATTGCTGTGTTTTTAGTACTTTGCTTCAGTTACATATTTTGGCGGTTCAGAATTGAAATACCCAGGGTCTGTTGCTAAAACATAACGCTCTATCATGTTGGAAATATGCCCTACACCAGATCCAACCCTAAACCCGATGCAAAACTGCTATCAAAAGGCATTTGTTGATGCGACCGTGTCATTGTCATTTTACACTGATTTGAACTGTTTTGTTCAACCGACCGTAGTTACACAGGATTCAACCCAGAGGTCCTCGCCTCTAAAGAACATCTCTGTACTCCGTGAGCTACTGAACAAACCTACCGGCTACAAAAACCCATAGATATGAAGCTATATATGTGTGACGCTAACATTACACAAAAAGGTTCTTTACAGAGGAAAATGGTTGTTTCTAGAATTTGCTGAAATGTTTTGTAAGAAACACATTGCTTCCTATTAGAAACATTTTTTTATTAACTGCCAGTGACTATATATAATACATCATGTTAACATTTTAACCAATAAAATAAACTATTAGACGGCTGAAATCAATCAGGGAACATTCTGGATTGAATTCAGTAAACGTTAAATAAAGAAGGCATTTCTGGTCAGCTTGACAGCAGCATGTGCTTTTACTGTAAATGGGAAACAGAAATTCTCATTCCACTTAAGAAGAAAACGAGCTTAAGGCATGAGGGGAAATAAATGATGACAAGTTTCTTTTTTGTCTCGGGCCATCCCGTTAACTTACCGTTAAGCTCAGCTGTTTCAGTGCTGCAGAGCTTCACTGATAAGCTACGACACAGTCTGAGCTAATGACTGACTTAGTTTGAAACAAGAGAAAGAAATTTCCTTGTGTGATGAGCTGATAACCAGCAAAGAATTGAAGCGGTCCACCAAAGCTCTGAGCTAATAAAGGTCTTTTGTTACAAAGTAGTCTTCTTGTTCAGGTCTTAAGAACATACAGCACTATCACTCCTGCAGTTATAATCAGCCTCGTGGATGTGCACAGTGAGAATTAAGTGAGTATTAAAACACATTGTTGCAAGTGATCATTTGAGACCTTCTGTCTGGAAGAAAAGATGGAGGGAGTTATTTTCTGAAGAGGGCAGCATACGACGACTCCCTGCCAAAGCAATGCATCATATTGTTCTGTAAACATACATTTGGCATTTGTTGCAGTTTGTGTGTGTGTGTGTTGTTTTAAAATGCAGACTGGAGAACTAACTATTCTATATGAACTAATGATCAATAATATATCAGCACAATCAAAGGTAAGGAATACAGACAGTGCCAAATAACAGCAGCTGTCTTCAACAACATCACCCTGATAAAATAACTTTAAAGGCACAGTTCAACTGAAAATGAAATTCTGTCTTCATTTACTCCCCCTTATGTTCTAAAGCCGAATGACTCATTTTCTTCTTGGGAAGACAAAATATAAGGTTTTGAAGATTTTGTTGGTAGCTTTTTCAAGAGGATGGAGTGTTTAACCCTCAGTGAGGAAAGGCTTGTGAAATCATATGATAGCTTGTATGTGAGAAACAGGATGAAGTATATATTAATATCGTGACATATTAACAGTTCACGAGAGAAGTTATGTCAAATTTGTAAACAAATCTTTTTTGTTTGTTTGTTTGTTTGTTTAATCCTTTAAACAAATCACTTAAATCACACGGGCCGTCTGAGTGATTTGTTTACTTTATAATAATCCACAATTATCAATAAATGTCTCATGAAGCCAAAAGCTGCATGTTTGTAAAAATAAAATTCATCATGAAAGCACATTTTGAACAAAAATCAATTGCTTCCAGCTAAAAATATGAGTCCTTCATCCATTATATTGCTTTCTCCAGTGAAGAAGTCAGCTAATCTGAATCAGGAGAGAAATATGCACAGAGCAAGCACCCTTTATGAACAAAAACAGACATTTTCACTGGAGTATTTATTACTGTATGTTGTTCAGAAGCATTAAAATGATGGATAATAATTAATTTCTTTATTACAGTACAAACAGCTTTACACGGGACATTAGCTGATGGATGCAGTACTTGTAGATCATTGTGAGGTTTTATCAGCTGTCTGGACTCTTGTTCTGACGGCACACATTCACTGGAGAGGATCCATTGGTGAGCAAGTGATATGAGGCTAAATTTCTCCAACTCTGTAAAAACAAATTTGAATGGCGTATATATTTCAGCAAATTTTCATTTTGGGGTGAACATTAGAAGAGGCCTGATCAGTAAACGCTGTTTTAAATTTAGTAGCAGTCTACACAATGACAAAATATCAACAATTAAACAAAAAAAGAAGCACCTTCTGGCTTTAGAAGCGTTCTGTTTCATCTGAAATACGTATACTAATTCTCCAGTTGTTTGGATAATAAGAGTGTCATGCTCTGTGCATTGCTAAATGGTACTAGTCTATCTACAGAGGTGCCATTCATGAATATCTTGGACAGGCTTCATTGAGACAACGAGAATGTTTTGAGTTCCTGCAACACCTCTTGCTATTATATATGGGTGTTTCACTGACACTTCCTTATCATGGCTTGAGCGCAGGTGTGGGGTCCTGTCCCGGAGGGCTCCATTAAAATAGTGTCCCTCTCTGTGCTGAGCTGCAGGACAGTGTGTGTAACGCCGGCCATATGCTTACCAGGAGGCCAACAGCTGACTGAGATAATTGACAGAAATCAACATATCTGGACACGCGCTCGTTTGTGTGAGATGTGAGCGGGAGGAAATGATTGGCGATCAGCAACACTAGAGTCACTCCACAGGGAGCGCAAAACAAAGTGAGGGGTAATTTAGTTTATAGCCACAGGGCTCAGAAGAGAAAGAGAGAGAGTAGGAGCTCGGAGCTTTCTTCTGGTCATAGAATATTTTTGTTTTGTGACTATTATTGTCTTTGAGCTCAGCAACCTCTGATAATATCCTTTATTAGATTAATACAGTTGTCTCTGGACTAGAATTGGAAAGTTAAATGTAAAGTGCAATAAAATGTATTCTTATGGATTTGAAATCTATAATATAAATCCTTTTTTATTATGGAGACTAAATAGTGCATGTGTTAGACTAATTAGCATGCAGATCAGGTCTGAGTTTGGGGGGTGTATATAAGGAGAGGACATTCGTTGAGACGACGACACAGTGACATTGTCATTAGCTTGAAGTTAATTAGTAATTAACGGCGCTATTTCACTCAGGCGCATCTCCCGCTCCTCTGACAGGCTCTTTACTCCTCCATTGAGACGAAAACCAATAATGCACGCAGGGGGCTGTTCCTCTGTCACTTCCCGCGTGAGTTAATTAAGGGCTTTGCCACGATCCTTAAGATATGTAAAAGCTGTGATATTATGGCATGTCACAACCAGCTGTGTTAAATTCAATAATATCCCAAAAAACATACAGTGCCGTACCTCAGGTCTGATGTTGTTTAAATGAACTAAATCAAACTGATTAAAAAGATCAGTAATAGGACAAATTAAGATCATCTTTGAATCGTTTATGTTTTTAAGATTAGATAGACAATAGATTTTAAATTACTGTTAAATGCCTAACACCATCATATTCTCTCACTAGGGTTATTTATTAATATGGCATGTACAGTAGTATTTACTTTAATTGTGGCATGTGGATTGAAAGCTGATGGATGTGTTAATAAACACGTGTACACATGTGAAATAAAACCCACATACAGCCTTATTTCTCCCAGCTTCAACTAGATATAGCAATGCAGGCATTCCTATATACAAGAAACTGAAGGACTCTTTTATTTATTCAGAGTTTTTTAATTTCCATCACACTGTATTTTCCAACACATCTCAAATAATGGGGCTTTTTAAAGCATTCTAGGGTGGAAAGGACATTGCATTTGTTAGAAAAGAATGATCAAATGCTTTGTTTTGCTGTGTGTGTGTGTGTGTGTAAGAGATACTGTACACTACAAATACTTAAAAAAAAAAGGTCTTTTGATCATTACATTTAAAATACATTTATTGCAATAATTTTGAAGTCATTCTTTCAACCTTTTTTTTTTTGTAAATTTTGACTGTCTAATACAGTGTTTGATCTCTTCATTTTCTACCTTTTTCTCCATATGTCATACTTTAAACATTTAAAGTTACTATCTTATCCCTACAACTTCTCATGTCATTATGACTTAATCTCTAATAGTTACGCTTTATTTAGCTAAACTAGGTTTCTTTATATTTACCTTGAGTTTTCTTTACTTTTGTCACATATATCTGAACATGTCATTTCTTAATTGACACTCTCATCTTCTTGGTAAATAAGATTGTTGTTCATAATTGGTATATAAAAAGAAAAAAAGATTTCAGACAATGTATATTGAAATTTTGAGTTTTTTTAATGTGATAATCCTAGTTTTAATAATATAATAATATTTGTACTATAGATTTTCCTAATGGGACAAGGATAAAGCAATAAAACCTGTAAAATGGCAGGAGAATGCAACACTGTGAACTATTGTCTGCACACACACACACACACACACACACACACACACACATCAGCACTGATCTGGATGTTGTCACCCATCACTCAAATAATCTGGACATTAACCCGATCAGACTCTGAAAGCCTGGGGTATTATTCTCTGTAGTGCTCTCAGAGTAGCCTATACAAAGCGAGGAAATTCCTAATAAGTTCAGCTGCACGTGTTCATTGCGTTACTAAACATTCAGTTTTACTGCTCATTCCACATGAGACACGCACTTGAGAACTGTTCGATATAAACTATTACCAAACAAGACGAAATCTAATGATCTGTTCTCTTAGACCTCCAGAATGTTCCTCGAGCTGCATGGAGCCCTTCTCATCTTCAGGTGTGACACAGTGTCGCCCACTTTGCCCCAGGCCCCTGATCTCACCCCCCCTCCCACCGCCACGGTAAGCGACATCGCCATCTGTCTCTATGGTAACCTGAAAGAGTCCCGTGAGAGGGGTGACGGATGCCTGGCACACGCACATATTGCCAACTCACCAGCATGGCACGCAGCGACCTGCCATATGGTGCCACCCCATACATCTAGCGACAGAAGCAGAGGAAGACCTGCATGTCCATCCATGCTGATATAGCTCTGGAATTACGACAACAGTGTGAACGACTAGTTGCCGCAATATGGCTCTACAAGATTCATTAGCGCGCGCTAGGCTTTCCAGTAACTTACAGGCATATATTTCAGCTGCTCGGAATAATGAGCTCCGCGGAAGTGTCTGCTAATAGATGTAGATGATCAGAGCTGGAGTATAATAAAGAGACTGTGTGGAAGTTGAGGGTTGGACGCAGTTGGTGAAGTTTTCAGACTGGAAACTGAGGTGTAATGATGCTACAAACAGTCGGGAGGTGCTAGCCATCACACTCCAGTTAAACGCACACATATGCCCACCCTCGCACTTTCAATTACGCACATAAAGTGCTCTTTTCAGTATTTTAGTGTCTGCGCCAGACACAGTTAGCTGACTGTAAAGCTTTAAGTGAGGTGGGCCTGCTACACCGCACTGTTCTCTGGTCTCTGCTGCCCCCTGGTGGTGTGGCTATTTACAGATTTTATATTTCAACAAAATACACTTATAAAATAAATACTTGGGTTAGCCTAGCTGGTTTATTCAGTTTTCAGTAAAGTGTAATTTTGACTACCTTTAATATCAAGGCCTACTTTAAGTCATAACTATGATTTACTAAAGAATGATATTTTCTTACGTAGATAAAATGGGCTTCCGTTATTTACCCAGATTTTCTTAAATTTCTTAACTGACACTTTTGACTTCTTGGTAAAACCCTAAGTTATTAACTTAAGATGCAGTATATTTTTGTTAGCCAGTAGTTTAGATTGTCTTTGTTGAGTTTATGCCACAAATAATGATTCTAAAAAAAAATATTAGACAATATTAAAAGTATGATTTAATGCTTGCTTTGTTGTAATTATCCTAGGTTAAAAGATAAATAGATTAAATAAAATAAAAGATAAATAATTAAATCCACAAATTAAACTAAACATAGAATACAATAAAATTTAAATAAAACAAAAATAATAAAATTTCCCATATTTTGGGGAAAGGTTTGGCTAAAATAAAATAAATAAATGAAAATAAAAAAAAAAATTAAAATCTTTGGCAGGAGTATGACGCCGTAAACCATTTGTACACACGTGCACATAAACATCTCATGGCTCACTCTGTTGGAGGTATCAATTAAAACACAAAGCATTTTCTGCTTGATTAAAATATACTTTAGTATTTCAGCAAAATATGCTTTCAAATACAGAATACTGCATTTACATTTCTTTTTAATGTGACATTTGTCTTGAAAATAAGAACACAATTTGTATTGATTCAGTTTTTTGTGACACTTATCTTTCATCCTCAACTAAATTAATTCACAGATCATCTATTGTGTTTCCTAGTCTTGAGTGAAATCATTTTAAAAAGGAATGACGCAAACGCAAGCATATTAAATATGCAGCATTTCTTCATCGCTACACTAATGCAAGTTACTCTCAGCTGTGATGATGAAACAAACCCCACAATCATAAGCCAGTCTATTTTAAACCAATAAAACTTTAAAGATCTTGGAACAGAATAATATATATGTGAGATGACATTTCTATAAAGCTGCTTCAGTCAAAACAATCCAGAATCCAGAAAAAACATACAATATGAAGAAAGAAAGCAAAGATCATATAAGCATTTTCAATCTAATCTCTAAATTAGATATAAATCAATAAATATAAAAGTATTCTAGAATATTGCCTGCTGTATATATTACACACAGTGATATCTAATACATGTATAAAATAACATTTTAATCACAGATAACATTTGGGAGCATATTTCTTATGATTTTATGTACTGGAAAGAAAAGAAAATTTTCCTTGAGTTCAATGCAGAGAACAGAGATATATATAATAATTCAAGCCTTTTTTCAGTTGAAATCTGCCACGATCTTTCCTAGCGATAGGCCTGCAGTTGTTTTACTGCACACTGAAATAACCACGAAAGCCCTTCCTAGGCCTTGCTTTTCCTTCCGTTTCTTAACAGTAACTAACAGTAACATTTTATTTCACTCCTCAAAGTACCCACATCTGAGGATTAGGAGATTCAAAGCACAATTTACGACCAGAAATATGCTTTCGTTTTTAATTGATGGCATTTTAAATACTTAAATATTCAAGTTGTATGAACTGAACTGAAATATATTTGGTCAAATAATTCTCAGTTAGATAGAATCATGTTCAGGGTCTTGTCTCGACATAATAAAGCTTATCACCATAATACATTCATTTCATTGTGCAACATCTTGGTCCAAGCAAATGATCCACACAGACGTCTTTAATGATTTAAATAACTGAAGACTAGCAAACTAGCATCTTTGAAAGATGGGAAACTACTGTCAACAGCAGACTGCTGAGACAAAGAAACAGGCAGTGACAAGATGACCTAGCGCATGTTTCATCTACTGACAGTAACGCTCTAATTCTGTAACAAACTGTAATCTCTATTGTAAAAAAAAAAAACAGCTGGGACGAGGTATTTTAAAATGTCATGCAATGCCGTAACAAATGGTATTGATAATTCAATAAACACTGACAATGCTCAGACTCTCAAACTCTAGCTTTTGGTCTTCATCTGATTAAATGGACGTTTTCTGAAGTGCTTTGGTCAAAGTAATAATGATATTAAAGCAAACCAACACAGGTGCGACAGGGTAAAATAGAAATGAATAAACGCAAAATATTCAGGAACATACTTCATACCGTGGATCCTAATGATCTATAACAGATCTCCTGCAAGATTCTCTTCAGCCCAAGAAAAGCCAAAGAGTCTGAAGAAACTATAACGAAGAAACCAGTGACTGCTGAATATGTCTCTCTTCAGAAAGGTTCTTGTCCTCTGTGCTCTCAGATGTGGATGTTGTGGTAACGGCTCTTGGCGAGATCTATGTCCACTCTGCGAGCTTCAGCGAAGCTTAAAAATGTTCCTAAACCCAGCAGGTTCACTACAGTGATGAGGCCAAAAACTGACGCCCAGGAACCAGTGGCCTCGATCAAATAGCCAGAGAAATACACCATGATGACCCCTAACAAACACACAAAACAGCATTAAAAATCCTCTTAAAGTGCTTGTTATTTCATTTGAAATTAATAATATTAGTCATGAAATGATTTAATCAGTCAAAGTTTTGAAACACAAATGCTTGTCTTTTTAATAATCTAACTGTATACTGTACTGAGGCTGTACAGCACTTTGGGCAACCTAAAGTAAACTTAACTAATCGCATCCAAAACAAAAGTTTGTGTTTATATAATATATGTGTGTGTACTGTGTATATTTATTCTGTATATAAACACTCATACATACAGCATTTTTTTTCTTTCTTAAATATATACATGTATGTGTTTGTATATATACACACACATAATAAATATACACTAAATATACACAAAAACTTATTTTGGATGCAATTAATCATGGTTAATAGTTTGACATCAGTAATTAATATATGAAATGTTAATGTTTTATACTATTCTTACCTGTAAATGCCCCACAGGTATTCATTACTCCTGAAGAAAAAAGAAAAAAAATATTATAGATTTTATAAAAGAACAAATTGAGACTGCTTATATAGACACTGTTTAAATAGCAGATTTATGTTGCTCATTGTAAAATTACAATACATCTGTGCACACCAAAAATAATAATTACTTTAAATAACAATAACTATAACTACAAAGTTTGAAAAAATTGTCTACATAATGAACAATGTTAACTGAAACAAATAAAATAAATAAAATCTTAAATATTATCTTAAATATTAAAAAAAAACTTGACCTTAAGAAACTATAATAGAATTTTAACTTTTTTTTTTATTAATTACTGACAAAAAATGGCTGACCAAAAAAACTAAAAATACTGACAAAACTAAAATTATTATTATTATTAAATATAAATTTTAAAAGTTTAGAATGATTTTTTTAAATATATATACACAACAACTAGTTTAAAATAAAAATAAAAACTATAAAGCGTCTTGATATTTTTGTAAAACCTTCCCTGCAGTCACTTTCAGAGCTGTTTTTTTCATCTGATAAACAACTAAAGCCACTGAGTGCCAGTAATAATAATTAAAAAACCTTCTGATGCATGCACTTTTATTATTGTCCCTTCTTATTCTCGAAACTAATAATCTTAGTCTTAAGTATACAGTCAGAGCTTGGGTTAAAGTAGAGATAATGTTACATACCAAACAGAGCTCCTGCACAGGAAGGAGCGAGATCCTGAACATTCACTGAAACCCCACTAGAGGGACACAAACACATTTTTACATTTTTTACATAATCTTATCAGAGCTTACATGACGTGGAAATCAAGCCTTGACCCTGTGGTCACTAGCACCACACTCTACTGTTGTTTGGTTGTTTTTTGTCAATGCATGTGTGAGCAGTGAGTGACATTACCTGTGGCTGAATGTGGTGAGACCCATCGTAGCTGACACAAAAGCCACAGCTGTGGGGAAAGTAGTGGTCCCACACAGGAACAGAGTAAACACACTGGAGACACCCATCGAGAAGAACTGAAAAACAAAATACATATGATATACACAGTTCTGGAAAGAAATGACTACTTCAGCAAAGATGCATTAAACAAATCAAAAGTGACAGTTAAGACATTTATTGTTACAAAATGGTTTGAAAAATTATTAGAATGAAGTAATGAGCTTTGCATCACAGGAATCCATTATATTTTAATATATATTGAATGCAGCCTTGGTGTGAATGAGAAAGTGTATATTTCAAACATACCTGCATGAGTTTTCTCACTGACGCAGTTTCAAAACCTTTAAAAATAAAAAAAGGAGCGAGAGCATTAGTGTGCCCGCTGAGGAACATTTAACGGTCTTATAAGTCAATTACATTCATGTAGACTTGACATTTACAACACCGTAAAACTCAAACAGACTCATAACATTGGTGGGAAAGAGCAGTCACGACAGAACAATGATCACAGTGTGGCCTTGACACAGGAACAGGGAGTATTTCAAAGCCTTTCTATTGTTGTCTACCAAAAGACATGAGCACTCAAATCTGTGCATTTGTGTGGTTTCGTACCCTGACTGATTAGATGGTCTGAAAGGCAGCCACTAAACAGGGAAGAAGGGATGGCCACAAACCATGGGATCACGTTAAACACCCAACCCTGAGGAAACACACATGCAGACATACGCAGGAACAGGCAATGAACAACAGGCGAATCCAATACATGTGTTATACACTTCAGCGAATAGGAATCAGACACACACTGATGTGATGTGAAGTGTAGCCCCCTGCTGGAGCATCATACCAACAAGACCGGCTCTCTCCTTCTCCGAAATTAATTACTGGAGACTGTTTCTCTCACATAGGAGGAGAGAAATCTCAGTATACAGACTGATATTTCTTTGCTTTGACACAGATCGTCTTCTCACATACCGTTTGAAAAGGTGTAGTTCAGTTTACCTTGGCATCAGGGAAGGTGTCCTTGAAAAACGTTGGCAGCCATGACAGCAGTGTGAAGAAGGTGCTAGCGGTGCACAAGTGTGTAATAATAACGGCGCTGAAATTCAGACAAGAGAGCTAAGAATGCGTTTCAAATTAATGCCGCCAACACAGCCTGTCAGACAAAAGGCCATTCTGTTCTTAATCATTTACACCCTTTTTTTATTAATATATCATAATAATAATAATAATAATAATTAAGGTTTGTAATTACATAGATGAAGACTCTAGTTATTAGTAAGCTAATAAAAGTGGTTATATTTGACATCTCTTCAGTGGAGATAAGGTCATCTCATAGGGCGATTACCTGACCAAACACTACAATTTGGGGGAAATGAGAATGGGAAACCCCCAGATCTAGACTTCTGCTTGTTGAATAAATCAATTAAGACTAATAGAACATGTCTGCAATGGCATCAGTAATCAAAAATTCTTGCACGATTCACCCATGATGCTGGATTCACACCAGTGTCAATGTACAGGATTTTATATAATATAATTAATACAACAAGAATTATTTTTTATTTTAAAAAATGAATGTGGGTAATTTAAGATTGCAAGAAAACCTGTGTTTATCGCAAATGACTTGCTTGCGTGTAACGAGAAACTGCTCCAGTAGTAACTGTTGTTATTATTTTAGCAACAAAGCATTGCCGGGATTACATGTTTGTGTCGCCGAATCCTGGAAACAAGTTTATATTCCATCATACTACATACAAAAAGGGTCTGTTGTAATTTTCATGTTTCATTCTACAGCAAAGCTTTAGCCTGCTTTTTTTCCCCCATCTGTTTTTGGATTACACAGGCTGTCTTGAACTTTAAACGTCATCATGCTGTTAATATAACAACTGAAAGAGTATTCAGAAGCTTGATGATGGCAACGTTGTTTAGTCTTTGTGTAGTTTGTTCATGGTGACTGTATTTAAGCTTTAGAAACCATCAGTTGTGTTCTTTTGACTGTCATGGTGGACATAATGTATAAGAATCAAAAACATTTGTTGGGCCTCCAAAAATACATGATCACTGCAGCACTCTATTGCTAGAAAAATAACATTTTTTAAGAACAGCTACTGCTAGAGCGCTCCCTCTCAAGCATATGTAGTATTCTCAAATATTTTTTAATTATCATCTAATTTTCCTGATGTATTAATGTAACCGTTAAACCAAAATGTTACAAAAACATCTCCGTCATGGGTGCAGTCAGAAACACTCTACTACTGTGTTAGTGCTCTATATATAGACAGACATGGAACGGATGTGAATCAGGCCTTTATGGGAGTTCAGTAAAGACCCTTTGTTCAGCATCCATGCTCTCTCTCTCTCTCACACACACACACACACACACTCAGTATTCAGGTGCTAATCTCACCACACAGCTGGCTGTCTGAAGAGACGCAGCCAGTTCCTCTTGGACAGTTTGGACTGGGTCCCAGCGCTGCCCAGAGACTCCAGTGTGATGATGGGACCTGACAAACACAAGCACAATCAGTTTTTAAACAAACAGCTGAACACCTGTTAACGAAGGAACAACAGCACAGCTACTCATCTACAGCACCTCACATACTTACACTCATATATATTTTATTTCTTTCTTTTTTATGCATTTACCCACATTGCAGAAAAACTACAATAAAAGGCTTACACAATGTAAACAAAACATATTTGTCACTTTATATTTTTACCCAGCACACTAGAATATTTGAAAATAACAGAAAATAACGTGCACATTTTAGAATGCATACAATGTGGAATTTTTCCAAAAGTTTGGGGTCAGTAAAATTTAAGACATTAATAATTGTGTAGATAAGGACAAATTCAACTTACTAAACGTAATACAATAACAGTAATATATTAGTGCTGTCAATTTATTAAAACAATTAATTGCACATTTTTCTGAAATTAATCCTGCCTTACATTAAAGTTTTTTTAATATACTTAAAATGTACTTATATATTGCAATAATTTCAAATTCTGTCTTTTTATGAGCATCTCTGACCCCAAGTAGTACTTCTCAAAAACTAAATTCTAAACTAAATACAGGTTTAATGCGATTATAAAGACATTCTGTGACTGAATAAATGAACTCACAAATAAATGCATCCCCGGTGCACATAAGACTACTTTCAAAAACATTAAGAAAATAAACGTACTAACTCCAAACCTTAGAATGTCAATGTATATAATCAAAAACACATTAAACTGCCAAAATATGCATTGTGCTCCTATCAACCTTATTCTTTAATGTGGAAGTAAGCCGTTTTCTGTGACTGCGCAAGAGTTCCAGTTCATTAGCCACCATAGAGAAATAAAGAGAAGAATAACAACGTGCAGTAAACTGTAAAACGGTTTGCACTACAAACCAGTGTGTTCAGAATTCAAATAATATGGTAAGACACACCAATTTGCAATATCAAGCAGCAAAACAAGCTATGTTATACTGCTAAAAATAGCTGGAAGTGGATGACACCTGGACGCCAGACATTAATTTTTACTGCTCTTACAGGAAAAATAATGTGGAAGTCCTGTACATACCTTCTCCTTTGAGCAGATACTTCCACATGCAGTATGCCCACAACACAGACAGAAGCCCGGAGACGTAGAACACACTCTCCCAGCCGTACAAGTCCAGCATCAGAGAGCCTATACCTCCTATCACCAGAGTCCTTCACACAAACACACAGTTACACAAATTCAACACATTTGTTACATTTCTAAACGCAACAGAAAAAGCAGACACTAACCCCAGGTATGAGCCACTTCCTACGGTGCTCATGAGGAAGCCCCTCTCACTCTCCACCACCTTCTGAGAGCACAGACTGGCCAGAGACGGGTAGTGAACACCTGAGTGCCGCAGCAAGAAAACAGACACTATTTTAGTGCATAGCCATTGGTGAATAATTGCAGTTTTCATATTATGTCTAATAACACACAAACAGTGAATATAATAAGTGTTTTTTTTACAGGGTGATATAGTTTTAAATAAAATGCCACTAAATAATTTATTATTTTTACTATTTATTTTCTTCAAATATTTATTTTTAAGTAAACCCATTTAATTTACTTAAAAATAAGTGAATTAATATTAATAATTAATTAAATATTAGCTGATACATTATGTTTTAGGCATCCTTGCACATCACAAATATTCACTTTCTTTTTTATCCAGTGCTGTAGATTGTGTATTGTAATGCATAAGTACTGTTGTATTGTAATATTACATTTTGTACCCATCTCATAATTCGGGTGTAAAGCTTAAAAATGATTCTGATTAGTAGCAGACGCCTGAACAAGATGATGCCATTAATTACTTGTAACAAACTTTAATACTTCCATAACAAAAACAAATTAACTGTGGCACCATCTATGCTGGCAAAGCAATCAAAGTCAAACCCTGACATATTTTACAGCAGCCCATTGTCTTCTTACAGACCCCTTTGACTAGTTAAGAGAATACTACAGCAGTGCAATAACATACAGTGTAATTAACTTGCCAGGCGGAGCATGATAGTAGTTAGATTTCAACACTTTGCCAACCACAGAACAATTAGGCTCTGCTCCACAGCAAATGACCTGTTCTCATAAAGAAGGGTCACAGTTTGCAGGAGGATACATTTAGCAATTTGCTAGCAATCTGGAAGCAATGATTTACTAAACGAGATTCCCCAAACCGCGCTTTTCTGCAGTTTCCATTTAAAAAAAAACATTAAGAACAGCTACTGTTTTGTAACTTTGTCCAAGCTTAAACTATTAATGCAATTCAGTATCATTAGATCTTAGAAAGTAAACAGTAATAGTACAGTATAAAAGCAGTGCTCGGTGAAGTTCGGCTGGTTTTGTGCGGGTGCGAACGCTCACCCTGCAGCAAGCCCATGAGGAAGCGGGAGAGGGTCATGGAGACGATGGGCTGGGAGCAGAAATGGGCTAAGATTGGCGTGAAGGCGGTCATTGCTCCCCATGCTGCCGCTGACAACAGCATCACTTTCTCTCCTCCCACCCTAAACAAATCAACAAAATCAAATAAACAAGCATTTAGGAATACCACATCCAATCCAAATAAAGATTACTGCATTTAAATATACTTCTGAGCACTTCTCCAGCAAAGCAGACATCCCACAGGGCTTACATTAAAAACTTTGTAGCGCTGTTTCAGTCCTTAGATCTGCAGCATGGGACCAATGCAGAAGAGCGATTCATTGCAAGCTTCATTTGCATTGCCTACTTAATCATGTTAGGTCCTATTTCAGAGCAGGTTGTTGCTCTCTGGTGGCTACTAGACTTGGAGTTCTGTAAAATTACTTTATTTTAGCTTACACGAGAATCATATTATAAACTCACCTCCCGTAAATCCTTTTATATCCCTTGATTGTAATTTTACTATTATGTTACAATCGAAAAAAGCTAGACTACATCTAATCTAGGACACACATGCACTGCTGGCTGTTTGATAATGCAAATAATGCAAATAGCAAAGCTAGATCCGATATCACCCAAGACCTAACTGTTAAAGCATTTTTGACATCTGCCAACTGTGAAGGTTTTTAAGATTACACCACACCTGTAAAACAAAGAATGATGTCACATGACACGTAATATCTAAATAGAAACAAATGCAACTGCCCTTCCTTTTATACCTTACATTTCTTAACTATGCGTTATGTGAGAGAATGTGAGTCTTTCATCCTTACATCTACACAATAAATATACACAATATAACAGTATCTATTATGTAAACGTTTATTTTGGATGCAATTAATCACAATTTATCATATATATATAATTTTATGAAATTTTATTTCTTTTTACTAACCTGTCACTGACGTAGCCTCCAAGGACCTGAGTGAAGCAGTAGCCCCAGAAGAAGCTGCCCAGCACCATGCCCGTCTCTCTCTTGGACCAGCTGAAGCGCTCTGCCATGCTCACTGCACAGATAGGCATAGCCACGCGGGCACAGTACAGCAAGCATGTCCCCAGCAACAGCACCACCGTCCATATCCTCGCTACAGGCCTACAGATACACAAGTACAACCATAGACACCTTAAACCAAACAAGACTCATATGAGAAGTTATTACAAGCCAAAGCACATCAATTAAATTTCTAACTGGCTGGTACCTATCTAGGATATTTGCTTCAGATGCATTGACTCATGCTGGTGCACTTAGTACAAATAGTAAAAAGTTTCAGTTTATTATAATCCTGTAGTTTAGAACATGAGCTCTCATAGATTGCATGTATAATATATGCACAACAAACGGTTTCAAAACTAAATAGAGATATAGTCTACAGTATATATTTGAAAATTGAATTTAAAAAGTAAAAAGTGAATTTATGTACACATTATTGATGTACTTCAGTTTTATTATATTTTGCTTTATTATCATAATAATGTATTAATTTATATGCCTTAATTTGCATTCGATTAATAAACATTATTTAGAGTAAAGTTTGGTGAGGTGGTATCACCTTGTCCAGTTCTGACTCGACTCTGCCCACTTCTTCTGAGATCCAGCTTGTCCGATATTATCTGCGGGGTTCTCCTTAATACTAGCCAAATCTGGACAAGAGTTCTTTCCATGTTTTTGTAAAATTGCCATTCAACGACAAATATATCCGTTTGTGACTAGCTATCCGCTCTGATGTCCTCTGGGCTCAGTCTGTGCGAGCGTGACAGGCAAAAAAGCGAAGCAATGAAAAATATATGTTTCTATTGCAGTTTCTTCGCGGAAGCATCTCTTTATAACATCTCTGCCGCATCCATTGCGCTCCGGCGACTGGCGTTAATGCGCGGGCCTTCGGCATTCACAGCTGTTATAACGCAGCGGGACGAGTTACTGCTTTTTACTGATTCTTGAAGTGTTGATGATGATCCACGTGTCAGTTTCTTTTTTCAGCCACGCAGTTCCTCCAACCACTGGCTCTTCAAACCAGGAAGTAACGTGACTCAGCCCCTTCCACTCGTTACAATAGAATTTCAGGCATGGTTTCGCCTTCGGCAAAACGCGTGCATGTGAAAGTGAGAAGCTTATACAGATACTTAAAAGAGCAGGTCTAAGCAGACGCAGCACCTTTAAAGGTGGCGAAGTTCTTACAGATACGCCGATGTGAACTCCTGTCCGCGAGTCGATTCTTTTGAACAACTCTTTTACAAGCTGCTCACGAATACCATTCACTTATTATTCGGTTGCGTGTTAAATACCGTAAACGTTCAAATAAGATGTAGTGCAGTTTTCTTCTTACTATAACAGTTTATTATGCGTGTATTCAAACGTCCAAGTTAAGTTGCTGCAGTGCTCATAAAACTTTAGAGCGTACATGATTTGCTTTTACTTTAAAACAAAATTAAAATGTATTTACATTTCTTGACTGGAAACACTTTGCACTTTTAAATTAACTTAAACTTAGTATGCATGTTTATAGTCAGTGATAAACAAATCAAGTGGCATTTCTAAGCTATTTGTTTTCACTTTCAGACTTTGTGAATCGGATCATCTCAAAAGATCCGACTCAAATGAACAATTTGTTCAATCTAATTTCGCTACGAGAAAAACTAGTCACGTCTAGGTTAATAACATATAACCTGGACAAGATTGCATTGCCAAAGAAAAATACAGGGTCTTACAAGTCCGATCTGCCACAACGTGTTCTTTGACTCCTTTGAAGTGTAATTTCTGGTCTGTATTATTACCTACCAATTGCAAACAATTATCATAATCAGTCATAAGACAAGGCAAGGTATTCATTTACTATTTTGATTAACTAAAAACACTGTCTGCAACATTTAATTGAGCATTACAGCATAAGTATTTGGCCATAGCATTCCACAACAGCAGCAGCAATTTCCAGAATCAAAAAGTTTGGGGATTTAAAAAAAATAAAAAATAAAGATTAAATAAAAAAAAAAGAATATTTAATAACTATGTAAAGCATCTGACTTTAGAAGCTTACAATTTGATCTCTGCAATATCTATAAATCACAATTGAATGTCAATGTAAGCAGGAATACTATGACAATGTACAGTAGAAAACAATGTCACATGACTTTATAACATTATAATGCAATAACATTAGTTCTCGAAAAAGGGCAGATTTTCTTTGACAGGGCCCTTTAACACGCATACAAAATGTATACCTGTGCACTGCAAATAAAAGTTGTGAAAGCACACAGAACTCGTTCTCTGCATTGGTACAATCAATCCACTGTCCTTGATGACACCACTGTAGGTACCTCACATCAGTGGACACAGTCCAACAGTTAAAGTTAAGTCTAGATAGTGTGGTTCAGTCTTTAACTAGATTTGTAGACTTTCCGAACATTTACTGACAAAATAGATAATCCTCTGCAAAAACAAAACGGCTAAAATGCAATCGATTCAGCTCAGCAAGTCAAACATTGTGGTAACAAAAATCACAGAAATCCATCTGCGATTAAAAAAAGAAAAGTGTTTCCATTTTGGCTAGGAGTCACTCTTAAATCTCAATTCCACAGCCCATTTAATGCAAAGTCTCTGATAAGCAACAAGTAAACAAACAAAAGGTTGATAAAAGGATGTTTGAGTGTCAGTCACTGAGTATAAATAGTTAAGGAAAGGGGAAGTGTCCATTTTGTTCCCCGCAGAATGCAAGCATAGAGATGCCGGTTCGTTTTCACTTGGGGTCCTCGATGGTGCCTTTGCTAAGATCTGTCATTTTGGGGTACTTGACTTTCTTCTGGTCCAGCTCGTTCTGAGCCCACAGCAGCAGTTTGAGGAGTTTGGCAAGTTTCGGTGTTGACTCCCTGTTTTCATAGTCCAGCACTGCCTGGTTTACCTCGCTCCACACCTGTTATAGAAGACCACATGCCATCATTTACCAGCAGACTGAATGAATGCACTCCATTACCCTCTACAAATGCCATGATTCACAAAAAAAATTGATGTGGTGTGAATAGACATTATATAAAGGCAAAAAAAGTTATTACATTTTGAGTACAGATTACAAAAGATGAATGAATCGTTCACAGTAACACTGAGAATGTACTTCAAGGATAAGGGATCAATTTTGGATTGACATCTTAATATTGACTTTTTTTCTTAGTGGCCAAAGTACACTATTGTTTAAATATTTAGGGTCTGTAAGACTTTAAAAGAAATTAATCAATTTATTTATTTTAATTATTTTTTCCGTCACTTAGCAAATGCTTTTATTCAAAGTGACTTACAAGTCTTAAGTTAAAGTAATAGTTCACCCAAATATGAAAAATCATCATTTACTCACCATTGAGTAGCTCCAAATCTGTACGATATTCGTTGTTCTGCTGAACACAATTCTTTTTAAAGAAAATTTGTTTTAGGTCACCATTGACTTTTTTATAGTATTTTTTATTTCCTACTACGGAAGTCAATGGTGACCCAAAACAGCCGGGTTACAGACTCGTCTTCCTTTGTGTTTGGCAGAAAAAGAGATTTGGAACTACTCGAGGGTGAGACTTTAAGACTTTACTGATGAGATGCGCATGACTATCAAATGCAATAGATTTATATTTCAAATTAACTCTCTCTTTTCACCTATTCAAAAAATCCTAAAATTAATATATCTGGTTTTAGAAAAATATTACAACTTTTTACATTTTAAAAACTATTTTACACTATTAGAGTTTTGCTACATTATTGACCAACCAAATATAGCCTTGGTGGATATAAAATACCAAAAACTATAACCTTACAGACACCATAATTTTGAATGGTTCTATAGCCTACTCACATATCTAAAATATCTTTCGGTCTATTTAACAAACATGGCCTCTTTAAGTTAACCAAATAGTTGCTTGTCCCCAGACTGGTGTTCAAAGTGAACTATGATGTCCTGCAGAGCTGGAATAGCAATAAAACGCAGCTTTTTTTAAATTTATTTTTTATTGAATGTCAATCCAACATGGGATCAAAACAAAAACGCCAATATGCAAAAAATTACCAACTGGCTGGTGCCAGGTGTTAATGTTCTACCCTGCTTAATAATATATTAAAAATAGCAATATTTGTAAAGGTAAGCTAAAAGAACCAAATTCACCTTTTGTCTCTGCATCATGTTAAGCAGGTCACCGAAGGGTGACTCTTCTGGGTTATCAAACGCCAGGAGTGCGAGGGTGCGCTCCATCTCTGTCAGACACTCTCGGCTCTCCTCTCCCTGTTCAGCCAGCTGTGTCTGTGCAAACTCCAATGCAGCCTCAGTTTCCCGCAGGCGAATCAACTCTATCAGGTGTTGTTGCTAAAAGAGGAAAGCAGATAAACTTTACTGGTTGTAAATTTGAAATCATTTCCTGTGACATTCAATATACTTATATTAATATTTAATTTTAAGGTTAACAACCAGTTTACAAATAAAGTGCACAACTTAAAGTGGAGGCATTTGGACTTTTAAGCCACATTTAATGTGGTTACAGTAGAAAAAACCTTTAATAAAAAAGTAAAGTAACTGGAAAACAACGTATCTGCACACTTTACATTTTTAAATATTATTGAAAGATATCCACAGATAGTGTGATGAACTACAGTTGTAGTATCAAAAAAGGTACCATTTGTTTGTAGATGACAATTTCTCTGATATGCTGTCATCTATGCAATGACATTCATACATAATGTCCCACTACATGTCTCAAACACATGAGTATGTGTAAAATATCTCTTAAGCCAAATGTTATCAACATCCTTTACCTGAAGATGAAAGTACAGATATCGGTTAGTGTCCAGCAGCTCAGGATGCAGACTGTTGATCAGTGCAATGGCCTCTTGAATTTGTCCCTTCAGAACCATCTCCCTAATTTTTATCCTTTCATCCAGAGAGTCCAGATCAACACTCGGTTCAATGCCTGATTCCATCCTGAACTTCTCAGCTGCTTCTTTAAACCCCTCTATGCAAATAGAAAGAAATAATTTATGACACGGATCTTCTGACAGATGCATTACATCTGCAGTGGAAGGTGAAAGAATAAAAATGTTTTTTTGATCACCTACCTGTCACCAGATAATTCATAATGAGCCGGTTCATGTCTGCCCGCTGGATATGAACATTATTTAGCTTTTCCATCCACTCCTCTCGTGTTATGTCCTCTGGCTTTTCAGCATAACTCATCATGAAGTGTTCTACATTGCAAAAAATAAACATATTATATGAAAAAAAACACGCAAATGTATGTGTGCGTATATAAATACATACTTTTAAAAGATTTTAGAGAAAGAAAGACTAGAGCACTACGCTGCAGAAAACTATAACGAGTCAGCTAATACACTGCGAGAATATATAAATGAACAATGTTATAGAAATCAAGCAAGAATACATTTTCGCTTGTAATGAAGCTCTAATTATAAAGGCCTGTATCATAACATTGAAGCCTGTACCGCTAGAGAAAAGATCACAACAGATTTAAAAATGTCCGTAATAACTAACACATCCAACCGTTAATAAGCACAGATATTCTCCACGGCCTCATATAATACCATTCGTTTTCCACTTTTAAAATAACTGGTCGATTATGCAGAAAAATGTTGAATTTTACCTGATTGTGTACACTCTCCTCGCCAGCAGCTCGGGGAGAAAGGCCGTACTGAACTCTCGCGGTATTTCAGGAAAACGAGATTTCAACGCTACCTCGTTTGGATTGGCTGCCGAGAAGACTGCTTACATTTAATAATACTATTACTACTACTAATAATAATAATTAAAATAAGTATTTTATTAAATAACTAAAACATTACGTTTGTTGTAACGTCTATTTATGTATTATTTTTTACTTTAGTTATTTTATTTTTGAATATTTTATAAAGCCAGCACTTACCTGGACAGTATCTCACTATACCATGAGTTGCACTCAATAATTTGACACTGAAAACACAGTGGATCGCTTTACGCTTTGATCCCCTTTGATTTGGTTCTTCATACAAACGACTTCCATTTTCGTTTCCGCCCAATTTCCTTTTGAGTGTGACGTCAGCGCACGACTCCCATTCAGCGGAGACGCTTCTAAAGATCATAAGACTAGGAGGACGCCGTATCCGAGAACCACGGGCGGATTTACTCCTGCTTTAAGGCCGTTTATAAATATAGGAGTTACTTTACGAACGACTGAGGAGTTGCACGTCTGCCTACGCGTCTTCCTTGACGGTAAGAAATGAGTACGCAGCCAGAGGAAAATCCTATCTGTGCGCCTCAATCCTGCTACACATGCATGCTGCCCTTGCTCATGGATTAACGTTAGTAACATTACTGTTGTAGTAGCCTTTTGAGCGAGAAAGCGTAATGCATTAAAGCGATAGTGTACCATGATTAATCAAAATCAAGTGAAAATCCTCGTTTGAAACGCACATCGCTGACTTTATTCCTTAACAATGTTAAAGACTGACAGATTCAGTAACCCTTCGTTTTATTGTCCATACCGTTAAAGTGAGCTGCGGCTGTCATACTGCATCTCCTTTTGTGTTTCGGAAGTGGTACAGACTTTAAAAGAAGTAAATGATGGTGCAATCTCTGTATTAGAGTGAACGACTGCTTTAACAAGCAAACCAATATGGATGCTGAGCGCAGAACAGGGAGATTAAAGGCTCTAAATCTCCAACCTGTCAGTCACCACGGGTCTGTTTGGCCTGCATCAACAATGAAACTCTTCCCAGCAGGCCGTCATCAGTATTTGCGGCTATTCGCAAATGTATTATTTGCCTTGTTGCAAACAGGTTTGCTTTCGAATCCTTATAGACGAGATACTGAAGGTTGTCATTGGATTTCCTGTATCATTACAGGGAGAGAAGCAGTAGGCCCTTGACTCTGTATTGCTATCAAGTCTTTGAGTTGTAATTCATATCAACCCATTCTAATAGAATAACCGGGACATCTAATAGTTAATTATAGCTTATGAAGCTTGCTATTATATGACTTTTGATTGACTGCTATAATGTGTGTGTGTGTATATACATATATGTGTATATATGTATGTGTGGTGTGTCTGTGTGTGTGGCCGGTCACATGAGTTCTGCATTGTGACTCATAACCCTTAACCACCTTATTACATTGTACTTTCTTTTTCTCCTAGAGCTCAGCTGAACTGCTACTGCTAATTATTCTAGTGATTGTGTGATATACAAGTTATGCCATAAAGGGATGGTTTAATTATTATTCAATTGTCATCAATAACTCGCACATCAGAAATGTGGCAGATTTTTTTTTTGTTTTGTTTTTTTATCATTGTCATTGGTAAACTAAAAAAAGCAGAAGAAAGTCATAAGGGTTTGGAACATGAGTGTGAGTAAATGTTGAAAGAATAAACATTTTTGGGGAGAATTAACAATTCAACATTTTCATTGAACTCTAACTGAATTATCTTGCTGTGTTTTTAAATATATGTGTATATATATGTGTATATATATATATATATATATATATATATATACACTACTCTACCTTTCCAAAATTTGGGGTCAGTAAGATATTTAATGGTTTTTAAAGATGTTTCTTCTGCTCATCAAGGCTGCAATTATTAGATA